>CATIWM010493946.1:0-15422 GCA_949671775.1 Mallotus repandus
GAAACACCTCAGAACCTCCTAAACTCTCCAAAGCCATGCAAACAAAAACCAATAAAAAATTGCCATCTATCAAACCATTCTTACTCCCTCATCTAATAAACAGCTTGACTGAGTGCCCTGAATGAGAAAAGGAAATTTAAATCAAACGAAGAAAGTGAAAGGAACCCTAAGGTCAAAAGCCAAAGCTCCAATGCCCTCTCGATTATTCTTGGCACCCAAGTCACGCTTCAATTTTGCCCAAAGGCTTTTTTTTCCTCTTTTCCAGTAAACAAATCTCAATCTTCAGATACCCTAACTACATTTTGATGATCTACCTCTTTCTTTTGCCATCAAAGACCAATCTCAGAATGGTCTTCCCCTGCATCAAACATGCATCACAAGCTTTGCATTCACAAACATCAGAAACATGCATCATAGGCATAGCATACACAAACATGGAAGTACATGTCACCAACAAATGAGCAATATGTGCACGAACATTAGAAACATGCAGCATGAGCACAACATGCATAAACATAGAAAACATGAATCATAAACATTTACATACAAATGATCATTGCATACATAAACATAGAAAACATGCATCATAAACATAGAAATATGAAACATGCATCATAGCCAGGAACATGATAAAAAAGGCTACGCACCAAGAAGCCATAAGCCCAAACATTCAAGGTAGATTAGAATGATCAAGGAAGTCAAAAGCATGCCAACAAAGGTCCTGAGGCATCCACATCAAAATGAGGACCTCTAAAAGATACCATCAAGTACTCTCAGGGGGCAAACATCTACATGGGCAGCAAATAGACTGAAGTAAGGCAAGGTTTGCATCTAATAAGACAAATGCCAACTCCAAAAGCCTAGCTGACACCACAGTAGGAGCTATAGACACTACAACAAGAGTTACAAATACCATAGCAAGAGCTGCAGCTAGAGTTACACAAATAGCAAGTGCTAAAATCATATAAGCTAGAGCTACATAAATAGCAAGTGCTAAAATCATATAAGCTAGAGTTACACAAATAGCAAGTGCTAAAATCAGATAGCCAGAACTACACAGATAGTAAAATCAGATAGCCAGAGCTACACATAAAGTAAAATCAGACAGCTAAAGCTACACAGACAGCTAGAGCTATACAAATAGCAAGTACTAAAATCAAACAACAAGAGCTACAACCAGAACAACACATATAGCAAGTGCTAAGGCAAATAACTAGAGCTACGACAAGTGCTAAGTGAGCAAATGGCAAAAGCTAAGTAAACAAAACTACACAGGAGCTATCATAACAATGACTGAGTGAGTGAACTAATCGGACGATGATGAATAGTCCAAGCATGGGTCTCTAGGCTATAGACAACAGGAATCAGATCTCCTTGAGAAAGTCGAGGTGGACAAGAAGAGGCTCTACCACTAGTCCCAGTAGCCTCTGTAACTCCAGCAGCAAAAGAAGTATTTGCATTAGTCTGTACAAAAATCGCCTCATCCTCTAAAATAAACTCGTCGAAAGCAAAAGAAGCAGTATTCACACCACCAAAAACACCAAGTTCATCAGGAATAGGAAGAAAATCCATAATTCTTGGAGCAGCAGAACAACATAATAAGAAAATAGAGAATAAAAATGCTCCAAGAATGTGAAAAGAAGTCATAGAGGACCAAAAAATAGCAAGAGTTATAGCTATAACAACTAGAGCTACAATCACCACAGCCAGAGCTACAGTCGCCACAGCCAGAGCTATAGTCGCCATAGCCAGAGCTATAGTCATCAAGCTAGAGCTACAGTTATAGTTATCACAACCAGAGTTATAATCCTCACAACCAGAGCTACAACTATCATAGCAATAGTTACAGTCCTCACAGCCTGAGCTACAGTCCTCACAGCCTGAGCTACAGTCCTCACAGCCTGAGCTACAGTCCTCACAGCTAGAGCTACAGTCATCTCAACCAGAGCTACAGTCATTATAACTAGAGCTACAGTTATCACAGCTAGAGCTATAGTCCTCACAGCCAGAGCTACAGTCCTCACAGCCAGAGCTACAGTCCTCACAGCTAGAGCTATAGTCATCACAGCCAGAACTATAGTCATCATAGCTAGAGCTACAATCCTCACAGCCAGAATTACAGTCCTCACAGCTAGAGCTACAGTCCTCACAGCTAGAGCTACAGTCATCACAGTTAGAGCTACAATCATCACAGCCAGAGATATAGCCGCCATAGCCAGAGCTATAATCGTCACAGCCAGAGCTATAATCGTTATAGCCAGAGCTACAGTTACAGTTATCACAACTAGAGCTATAGTCGCTAAAGCCAGAGCTAGTCCTCACAGCCAGAGCTATAGTCCTCATAGCTAAAGCTACAGTCATTATAGCCAGAGCTACAGTTGTCACAGCTAGAGCTACAGTCATCACACTTAGAGTTATAGTCATCAATATTAGAGCTAAAATCATCATAGCAAGGGCTACAGTCACAACAAGAGCTATATAAACTATAGCAAGAGCTGTAGTCGTCATGATAAGAACCATAGTAAGTACAACAAGGGCTACAGACAACACAATGAGAGCTATAATCACAACAAGAGCTATATAAACTATAACAAGAGCTACTATCATAATAACAAGAACCACAGTCAGTATGCCAAGGGCTATGGACACCACAATAAGAGCTATAATTACAGCAAGGGCAACAAATGCTACAGCAAGAGCTACAGTCACTAAAGCAAAGGCTACAGTCACTATAACAAAAGCTACATAATACAGTAATGGCCATATCCCAACAAGACTGAGAAAATGGACCACAAGACCATAAAAGGGAAGAGCAACTGCACCAATGAGCAAAAGCAAAAAATATTAAATCAGTAGAAGCAATGCAACAGAAGGCTAAAGCAACCGTGCAGGTTAAAGCAAATCTAAGCATGTAAAGGAGAAAGCCGCTCATAAAGCGACACAACAAGGGTTATGAAACATAGCGAGAGCTACAACCACAACAATATAGCAAGAGCTATACTTTCAAAGCATACAATATACAACAATGGCAACATCAACAGTCAACAGAAATGATAGAAAACATAAAAATCATCAAGTGCCACCATTATCACCACCTCTAGACCGAGGAGTGCCTTCTTCCTTCTTTCTTTAATACATGCATCTACATTAGGATTCATACATTGAAAAGAAAATAAAAATAATAACGACTCTTTTCTTACATTTTTACAAACTGCATCTCTACCATGAATTGCATATATCAAAGTCAAGTGAGCTTATTTCAATTATTATAATCTTCCTTTAATGCTCATTTCACAAGTTCCCAAGCATGATCAACTTCTCTAAGTCAGGACTTTTTAAACTTTAATCAACCTAATGCTTGCCTACCACTTAGATGGATAAAGAACATGTGAGTGTTTATACATACGTGTATGTAGGTGGGAATGGAAGTGCCCTTGCATGCATGTAGGAAATGCTAATGGTTCTTACCATTTATTAAGATAAAAGTTTTTTGTTTTATGAAATGTCTGCATGCATAGAATATGAATGATCAAATTACATGACAAAAGGATATGTGATTTATATGTACATATACAAAGTACTGAATATAATTTTTCAAGGAAGGAGGAGATTATGCTATTCTTTAGAGTATGTGAGTGAATGCATGTATGAATGATGATTGTGCTATATGAATGCATGTATGTATGATGAATGAAGAGTAGCTTATTTCTTTGAGACATGTGTGCATATGCATGGGGTACAAATGGTCATAACATGTATAAAGTGCTAGTGATTATTCTTTAAGGTGAAGGATAAATTGACATGTTCTCCAATGCAAAAGAATGTAATGTATGATTATGTTTTATGGGAATATGATGCATGTTGGATTCCCTAAGCATATATACGGTGTGTGAGTGTGTATGATGGGGGTGGTCATGCTGTTGCATAAAAGATTAGTGATGATTTTTTTTTGAAATGCCAATGCAAGTACATATGCACACGGAGCTTTGGTCATTATGCACGTGCGGAGTATGCAAATGTATTTGCTTGTGGAATGTGATGAGGCAGTTTTGGTCATGTATACAGGTGTGCATTCTGATGTGATGTTAATGGAAATGGAGTATTTATGGTGATGCCACATCTCAATGGGGACAATTATTTATTCTTTGATACATTTGTACAGATGCATACATGGCATCAATGATTATAATATAATGATAAAATCATATACTTGTAGAAGCATGTATGTGAGGGATGCTAGTGATTATGCTATATGATGAAATATGAGATTAATTGTCATTCTAAGACACATGTATGTATGTAGGTGAATGATTGTGCTTTATGAAGATAAGATAGTTGCTCATTTTTTTAACCCTATATATAGATGCACTGCAAGATGACACTGGGACCTCAGATGGTATTACTATGCAGAGAAGAGTAACATTAACTTGTACTCTCAAGGTATGCCTTGTGATGTGCATGTAATGCAGGTAAGTATGCTATATGATGGAGGTGAGTGTTGGGCTCCAAATGGTTTTTTTTGGCTTTTTAGTGCTATGGTAGGAGAAGCTTATTTGAAAGATTAGGTCAAGGCCCTTTGAGGAGAGTCAGACAATTAGAGATTCTTGACCTGAGATACTGGGAATAATGTTAATAGCAAGAGGACTAACTCATTTAGGGAAAAAATTAGAGATCTCGATGATAGCATACTGAGTTAATGGCCATTTAAGAGGTTTAGAGTTTTTGGGATAAGAGTTTGGTAGTTTGTTTATTGCATGGGTGGTTCTTTGGAACAGTAAGGGTAAGAGCAGCATTGGGGAGCCTATTGCAAATCTTTATTTGAGAAAGGTGAATCACGTTGGATGAGAATGGGTTAACAATTAGCTTAGGCTTTATTTGAAAAGAAGGAAGACTTGCATTGAAAGTAAGCTTCGGGTTTTAGGTGGCTTTAAGTAAGCATGTGTCATAGTGGGAAAACGGGTCTTTTGGGATTTTTAAATGACCATTAGCAGTGGTTGGTAGATCCTTGGTTTGCACCTATGAGTTTCAATGTTCCTTAGAGAGCATTAAGATGCAATGAGGCTAATGTACATCCAGCACTTCAAGCTGCTGAGCATTTTAAACTGAACTGGCATGATTAACATCCTTGTTGCCTTTTCATGGGAATAAACTTGAAAGTGTGCTAGGCAAAATGAAAATTTGGCTGCTCGCTTGTTTGTAATCCTTATAATCGAATGATGAATCGAAGAATGGATTTTCTCAAGTATTCATTTAAGTACATGCCTCATATTATTATCTCTTTTCTACCCCCTTTTGCCTAGGTGGTTATATGCACCTAGCTAGGCTTTTATCTTTTATTCTTTCTTTTCTCTTTCTTTTCATTTTTTTTCTTTCTTCTTTTTTTGTTCTTTTTTTTTTTGAATGAGGCTATGATGAGAATTGAACACTTATAGCTTTAATGAGGTATGAAGTGAGTAAAGGTTATCAATAGATTATAGGATAATAATAAACAAATGAGTTAACATTCCATCAAGATGTCTGATAAACTACAAAAACATTCAGCACTAGCAAAATAACAAAAGCAAGAGTTCATTATTTACATCAGAAAGGAGTTTCATTGATCTTTTTCATTCTCGCTACTTTAATACCACTTGTTCGTGACTTTCACAGAGGATAAATTCCCATGGTTCCCTTTTCTTCTCCCTTTTTATGGTGATCGAATGTAGGATTCCAAAGGATAGGTAGGATTCATAAGGTAGGTGTTCCATCACTTGATTGAGATTCATAGAGACCAGAAGAGATGATGTTTGATTGTGGTATGTTTGAATTGTTAGGTAGTGATTTATTTTTGGTGCAGGGTATGTCTCGGTATTCAGGCAAAGGGCCAATTTTAGTATTAGGTGTCTTTTCCAAGTCTTGGACTTTCTCAGAGTCGATTAGGTCTAGAACAACATTTCTAAGGGTTTTACAACCATCAGTTATGTGTCCAATCATTTGGTGGAAGTGATAGTAAAGTTTTGGGTTGATACGAGGTGGTGGCGGATTTGGCAGTGGTTTTGGCTCACGAGGTTTTAAAAGGTTTCTCTGTCGAAGAGTTTGAAAGATCATAGAGAGAGGTTGGTTAAACTTTGGAGGTTTTCCATAGGGTAGTCTATAAGTGATTCTAGGAACTCCAATAGATTATAATCCACTGAACTCTGGTTACCCATTTCTTGACTTTTAGCTTTATCAAGCTTAGAACGATAGGGTTGCTTGGAGTGATCTCGCATGAGTTCATTCATGGGCATGAAAAGTTGATTGAAGCCTTTGGTCAGGGTGTGAGTGTTTTCCTTCATTAGAGCCTTAAGTTGAGTGATCCTGTAGGCTAGTTCTTGGTTCATCATTATCGGTTCAGATTCGTCGATGCTTACTGCCCCAAATGAGGATTGTCGAGGCTCCTCTTGATAAAACTCACAATCATCTTCAATATCTTCAGGTGTGCTTAAGACCCTTTTTCTTCATTCAATTTAGGACCATGAGTGTCAGATGCCCCCTTACCACTTAAGAGGATTATCTCATCCTCAAAATCTAGGGTTTGATTGAGGATTTTCCCGATTTTGGTTGGAAGGATGGCCTTGATTTCAGCTCTGAGGATGTCAGTTAGGCCATTACCAGCTATAGATTCCTTTTTATGCACTTTGAGGCTTTAATTTCCAAATTGTTTGGCCATTTTGAATCCTAACCATTTCTGACTCTCCCTTTAGGGTTACTTTTTGGGTTTGTGACTGCAGAAATGATGGGGTTAGTGCAAATGCATGTATGAGTACAATAATCACAAGATGTATGCATGGATGCATGATGCTATTCAAAAGGATGGGATTAGTATGCATGTTATGTCATGTGCTATGAGGAATTTATTGGTGTATAGAACCTTATTAGGAACGCATACGATGCTCTTTGAAGTAAAAACACATCAAAAGAGAAAGGGTTAGTAATCAATAAGATAAGCTATAAGGTATAGAAAAGTTATCATGTGTGTGTGATGTCCTCATGTAAAGGAATGAGGTGAGAATGTATACAAATATGCAGGATGGCTACAAGAAGAATATGAGTTAGTGCATGCTATATTATATATGCATAATATAAAGAAAAAAGAATAAAATTGGTTAGTATTTCTTACACAGGGAACAAACCAATCACAAGCAGGCTCTCGCTTCCAACCTTATCGCTCCACGTGGTTATTCAATCTCTTTCCTAGGTGGGTTCTGACCCGATAGTTAGCAGGGGACTATGGTTTTGCTCTTAGACTAGGCTATTTCAATTTGTATTGATGAGAATCAAGACATAAACTAATAAACGATGCTCAAATGCACTCGAGGTAAGCGTATAATGTTAATGTGAGGACCAGTCATTAGGTCATAAATGGTGTCTATAGTACTTACATGCCCATATGTATAGGGGCTATATCCAATAAGAGGGGTCTAGTTTCATGTCCCACATCGATATTTAATATTTTTACCAAGAGGCATGAAAGTATTATTTAATCGTTTACAATTTAATTCTTTGGACATAAATGTTTGTAATCTAGTTGAATTCCTGACCCATCTATTTGATATGATTAGGACAAATGGATGACACTCGTAGGTTCTGTCATCAAAAGATGTCACTATTTTCCAATTCTCATAGGCTATTCATATTGAGGTGAATAATTCTTATCATTCCTTGCACATCAGGCTTATGCAAGGTAAACAAGGATCACACAGTCTAAGTGTGAGCTGTCTATGAGAATAAACGTAATGACATCAATCAGTGATAGAAACTAAAGTGTCATAACATTTGTGAATGTCAGGTTAAACGGGCAGCATCAGGGTTAGCATGCAAAGCTTGGTAGGATCCTAGTATAGATTTACATGAGTTGAGTTGAGGGTGTAAGGCTAAGGGCTCCTTTAGTAAGAATGCCCCCCCCCCCCCCATGACTAGGGTTACGGACTCTAGTCAATGAGTCTCGCATTCTTTTAATAACTTGGGTTGTCCCCTTTAAGGATTTGGGTCACAGACTCTGATTAGATGAGTTCAGCGAAACCATGAGTAACTGCTAAATGTGACAAATCTTAATCGGTCACCCTATGACTCGTGTGGAATCATAGTGGATCACTTTCCATCATTATCGGCTTTTAGGGACCAAGGGTGCATGTGTGATTGTGTAGTGCAAATGCAGTGGTGAAGGGCTCCATATGAATGAGTATTATGTAATGAGAAATAGCCATTTTTGAATTGACCTCTCTAACCAGAGTCGCCACTGTAAGTTTTCGAGGAAAATTTTGAGGATTCTGAGGGACATGGCAACTTTGTCGAATGGGACATTTGTTCTATTTATGGGACAGGGACAAATAATTGGTCTCGGGGAGATATGAGATGCTTTGGGTTTAGAGTCGCCACTTGGTTTTTAGAAAACCAGGAAAAGATGAAAGAGACGACATCATTTCACTCAACCAGAATCGTCCCCAGCTGAGATTCTGAGCTCGAGAAATCTCATATACTTTTACTATTTCTCATTATAATACTCAATATATGGCTATCGTAGTACCCTAGTTTCGATAATGATAGTTGATATATACACATTCACACAAGCATGTTGATAATAATGGAAAGTATGAGAAATTTAATATAATTATTTACAAAGCTTTCCTAGTAAATACATTCGAAAAAGAAGATTACAAAAATGTAAATCTAGTCCTGATCTAGAAACACCTACAAGACAGAGATTAACAAAACTATGTGCAATTCCATCTATTCATCCATTCAGATAACATGTAAGCACAATAAAGATGATTGATGCATCATGAATAAAAAATAGATGCACATAGTTCATGCTCTTGCAGGAATTATTATAAAACATTTCTAAATGATAAGATAAATAGCAAATAATAATGATTGCATCATTGGATTGCAATATTGGAGCTTTAGCTTAGATGAGGAACTTTCATGTTTATTGAATGCATATTGATGCAAAATGATGATTTATTATGAGCAAAAAAAAATAGAGATTATTTAATCAGCATGCAAATTGCCAATCTCATCACACAATCATAACAATTTCTCAATAGCAGGCGGCAATAAAGTAAAATGCAAAATAGTAAAATAAACATGCAAAAATGATTATTTGGTCCTCATATTCGACTAAGCTTGTTTGGTGTTTTTGAAGCTTTAGCTTCGTTGGATTTTCAAGTTGTCCTCATTGAGAGGTTGAAAATGACATGTGTAATGTAAATTTGAATACCTTTGAAGCATGCTTTGACAAAGAAAGCAATCTAAAAAATCCCACAAAAAATATAAAAGGTGAGCTAAAAGTGTGTGAATTAGGACTCCTGAGTCTTCAATTCTACAATGTATCAGTGTGTGTAGGCTCCCCTGGCTCTTACCTTTTCTTCATCGGCTCTTGCCTGGTAAAAATGGGAGGTAGAGACCCCTATTTATAGGAAAAAATGCCTAGAAATGTGTGAAAAATAGGGAAAATGTGTGTGATCATGGATTTGGGGTCATGTTCACGTCTCTAGTACGCGTGATCACGGGCTTGGGATGCTTGATCACGCACATTTATGCGTGATCACAGACTTGGGCACATGATCAAGCGCTCTTACATGCGTCACGCGGCCTTCCTAGGCCTTGATTGCGCTATTTGAGGAGTGTTTTTTTAGGGTTTTTGGACCTTTTTGACATTTTTTCGATGTTTATTTTGTCAAAATCGGCTTCCATTTTCATGCATGAGCAAAATTTATTCGGGTGTGATCATGCACTACAAATTTTCTTACGCACTACTTCTCGGGGTTACGTGCACTATTTTGGGTTCACTTCTAGAAGTTTTTAGGGCTTATAGATGCATTTTTGATGTTTTTTTATCAAAATTAGCTTTCAATTTTCATGAAGTTGAACTTTGGTCTCATAAGTAGAACACCAGTCTGATGAGTTGCTCATTTTGAGCAACGTTTGCTTGAAATGAGCAACTTACCACTCTAATAATTTGTAGTTCATGAAATTAGGGTGCAACTTAATGATTCAGAGGTTGATTTGCTCTATGAAGGCTTGGTTCAATTTTTTTGAGACTCATGGCATGCATCAGAGGTGGTTTAAATGAACAGACACTTGTCATGTTCGGAGGAATGTTTTCATCACTGGACCTTTTTGGGGATATTTAAAATTTAATGTATGACAGTTGTCCTTTGCTTCGTGTGTGTTGCATAGCCTCTTAGCGCTGATGTCAATACACACGAACTAAAACAGAGATGAAAAAATAGTTTTCTGAGGAGAGATGCACTTACCTGAGTGCTATGTTGTCTTGAATTTGGACATTTGTCTGGTTTTTCTTGTTTGTGATTCAATCTTCATTTTTTCTTGGTGATTTGGCTGTCATGCAGGATGTAGTTTGCATGCAATATGCAATTTAGGGTTCACATAAGAATGCAATTCAGGGTTTGTACAAGATGCAATTTTAGTATTCATATAAGATGCAATTTTTGGATTTACGCAAGATGCAATTTTAGGGTTCATATAAAATGATAATGATATATGCTAGATGCAAGATGCAATGCGAAATGTATAATGCAATGCAAAATGCATGATGCAATTTCAGGGTTCACGTAAAGAATGAATGCACGTTTCACACGAACGTGGTAGTCATGCATTTTTTTCATGCAAAATGATGCAGTTTAGGATACACACAGAATGATGCAATTCAAGATACACACAAGGATGCATTTCTTCACACAAGATGATTTAAGTAAGTGAGACAATCACGTGATAGTGATATATAATTAGGCATATGATATGTAAGCATATGTATAAAAATGCGACGACCACCCTTTTAGGCATCATACTTGATACTCCTTAGTAGTATCAAGGGTTCTTAACATTCTCTAGCAATGTTAAGGGATACTTAACACTCTCTAGTAGTGTTAAAGGGTTTACTAGCAACGCTACCCTCACTTGATTAGGGTTTTAGGTAGTGCTAAGATCACCTAATTGGTGTCAACGTCTCCTTCACCTATTTAGGGTTGCTAGGTAGCGCTACGATCATCTAATTGGTGTCGTGCAAAGTAGCAATGCTACCCTCACCTGATTAGGGTTTCAAGTAGTGCTACGATCACCTTCTTGGTGTCGTGCAAAGTAGCAATGCTACCTCACCCAATTAACACTCTTTAGCAGTGTTAAGGGTTCTTAACACTCTCTTGTCATGTTAAGTGTATTTAACACTCTCTAGTAGTGCCTAATACTACTCTCACCTCTTTTGGTGTCAACTAGGAGTGATTAGTTGTGATTGTGATTGTGTTTAGTGCAGTTGTGATTTGTGTTTTCTTACCTTTTGGTTTTGTAGCAGATACTCTTGGATCTTGAAGAATTCTTATTGAATGTTCTTGTATGAGTTTTCTCAATCTTGATCATTTACTGAAGACTTTTATTAGCTAGTTGCATATCAAAGTTATTCCTTTGTTTTGATCTTCTTGTAAATGCTTATTAATCTTGATCAATGATGATGATTTTTTATTTTTATTTGGTTAGTTGCAGCTCGAAGTCTTGAGAAGGCATTTATGAACATGTGAGCATGAATTTATTATTACTTTATTTGAAAAGAATTTTTTATTCTTGCATTTATGCATTGAATTAGTCACGGTTAATTAAGTGCTTTTATTCTTGAATTCTTACAATTGATCCATCGATGCCAAGAGTTATATGTATTAAAGCATTTGAGCTTTCTTAACTATGATAACCTTGAGTTAATGCTTATTTCAGTAATTTAAAAACATGATTCCATAACTCGTGGTCAAGACTGTTTGTGTTACCAAGTGGAGAGCAAGCTTCCCAAATGAATTTCTGAAAATGTAGCGAGATGAAACTTACAAAGAATGTAGATGAATAGAATAAATTTTGATTATCAAGAGGCTTTTGAGTAGGAAAGTGATAACTGACAATACATTATTTACTTTTATGCAGGGATTTCCTTTCTTTGGTACCCCTTGTCGTTCCTATATTACTAAGCATGGATACCGTCGAAAGGTTGCACAAAGATTTATTATTATTATATATTTTTTTGCTTTGCTTTCTCTACATTTATTTTCATCTTTCTCTTCTCAAGCATTCCTCGCCTTCTGTCACTCAGCGTGAATGCCGTCAAGGAGTTCTTTGAATACTTGTACTCAATTTTGAGCATTGGAGTAGGTGAGTATGGTCTTGAGATCACTAGCCTCTCTGAAGTTATCTTGATAACTGTAATTTATTTTGTTCATTGATCTCCTTTATAGGTTTTGTCTTGCATGTTCTTCGTCCATCCAAGTGGTAGGAAAGCATTAGATTGATTAATGTTTAGAAAGTCTTGACTTAGAGGTGTTGATCGTTCTTAGGAAATCATGAAATGAGCATTAAAGAAAGATTATAATAATTGAAATCAGCTCACTCTGCTCTATATGCAATTCATGGCAGAGATGAAGTTTGTAAAAATGCAAGAAAAGAGCCGTTATTATTTTTATTTTCTTTTCAATGTATGAATGCAAATGCAGATGCATGTTTTAGAGAGAGAAGGAAGAGGGCACTCCCCGGTTTAGAGGTGGTGACGATGGCGACACTTGTCAATTTATTATGTTTGATATTGTCATTTCTATTGACTGTTGATTTTGCTGTTACTGCATATTGTATCCTTTAAAACTATAGCCCTTACTATATTCTTATGGTTGTAGCTCTTGCTATGTTGCGTAACCCTTATTGTATCACTTTTTGAGCGATTTTCTCCTTTGCATGCTTAGTTTTACTTTAACTTGCACGGTTGCTTTAGCTTCCCCTTTGTTGTGCTGCTTCTAATGATTTGATGTTTCTTACTTTTGCTCATTGGTGCAGTTGCTCTTCCCTTTTGGCAATCTGGCACTTATTGCAATGTCTGTTGTTCTTGTTGTAGCTTCTATCATAGTATCTGTAGCTCTTGCTTTACTGGCTATAGTTCTTGTTGTAGCATCTGTTGTTATTACTATGATTATAGCTCTTATTATGGTGTTTGTAGTCTTTGGTTGTATTGACTGTAGCTCTTGCTGTAGTGTCTATAGCTCTTATTGTGACTATAGCTCTTACTGTATTGTGTGTAGCCCTCGCTATGATCACTTTAGCTCTAGCAGTGATGACTGTAACTCTAGGTACGATGCCTTATGATGACTATAGCTCTGGTTGTGATGATTGCAGCTCTGGGTACAATGACTGTAGGTCTGGCTGTGATGATTATAGCTCTGGCTGTGGTCACTATAGCTCTAGCTATGAGGACTGTATCTTAAGCTATGAGGACTATAGCCCTGATTGTGAGAATTGTAGCTCTGGCTATGATAATTATAGCTCTAGTTGTGGCTCTAGCAGTAGAAGTAGCACCTATTTTTGACCTTCTATAAGCCATTTTTAAGTTTTCAGAGTGTTTTTATTCTGTTTTCTTCTGTTGTTGTTCACTTACTTTGTAGAGTGCACGAATTATGGACTTCCCTCCTATTCCTAAGGATCTTGGTGACTTTGGCAATGTGAATACTGTGTCTTTTTCTTTTGATGAGTTTGTTCTAGAGGATGAGGCAGTTTTCGGACAGACTGGTGCAAAGACCTATATTGCTGGAGCTACATAGGCTACTAAGACTAGTGGTGGAGCCACTTCTTATTCATCTCGACTTTCCTGGGGAGATCCAGTTCCCATTGTCTATAGCCTAGAGACTTATGCTTGGACTATTCATCGTCAGCTGGTTAGTTTGCTTACTTAGCTCTTGCTGTAGTTAGCTTTACTTGTTGCAGCTCTAGCTATTTCCCTTAGCATTTGTTGTATGTGCTGCTTTGATTTTAGCTCTTGCTGTTTGATTTCAGTATTCGCTATCTATATAGCTCTAGCTGACATGTATTTTAGCTCTTGCTGTAGTCTAGCTCTAGCTGTTGTTTAGCTCTTGCTGTAGTCTAGCTCTTACTATAATTTATCTCTTGCTGTAATTTAGTTCTTGCTGTTGTGTAGCTCTTGCTATAGTTTAGCTCTTGATGTTTGATGTTAGCACTTGTTGTAGTGTAGCTCTTGCTATCTAATTTTACTATTTGCGTAGCTTTGGCTGTCTGATCATAGCACTTGCTGTTTATGTAGCTCTAGTTATTTGATTTTACTGTTTGTGAAGCTTTGGCTATCTGATCATAGCACTTGTTGTTCATGTAGCACTTGTTATTTATGTAGCTTTTGCTGTTCATGTAGCGCTTGTGGTAGTGTAGCTCTTGCTGCAGTGTAGTTCCCGCTGTAATTTTCCTGTAAAGATGTAAAAAGAGATGGTTTAGCTTTTGATGAAATGTTATAACTGATTTTCCTGTTGGTTGTAGTCCTATAGGCCTGTTATTCAGCTGCCTGGTAGCTTCAATAAGGTTAGCACATATTATCAGGGTCTTCCTCCGTGTGTGAAGCAGATGGTTGCTGGGAAGGGCTTTGATAGTATTATTTCTATTTTTACTTATGGCTCTTATGCATCGAGTTAGGCTGTGATGTGCGCTCTCGTTGAGTGATGGATGAATAGTACCCACACATTCCATTTGCCTTTTGGGGAGATGACTATTACTTTGCTTGATTTTGCAGCAATTACCGGGCTTAGTTTTTCTTGGGAGCTTATTCCTTTTAGTAGTGAGGCATGTAGTTCTACCATTGCGAGGAACAGATGGCTGAAGGATCTATTTGGTATTACTACTTCTGTGAAGTTTGACTACTCCTCTTTGATCCAGTATACGCAGGTTGTAGAGAAGGTGAAGTCAGAGCGTAACGTGGGTCGTGTTAACTCTGAGCAGTTGGGTAGATGTTTCTTTTTCTATCTCTTGAGTATCATTATCTTCTCGAATGCCTCTGGTGTTGGCTTCCTGTAGTTGTTACCTATCCTAAGGAACTTGAGAGATCTACTAAAGTATAGTTAGGGCACAGCTGCTTTTGCCCACATGTATTCTGGTTTGGATGCGGCTTATAGAGGACACTCACATGTTTTTAGTTGCTTGTTCGTGCTGGATGTGAGTGTGGTCTCTTGCTTTTGGATTGTTTCATCTTTGATTATTCTAACTCCTTTCTTCTTGACAGGTTTGGGCTTACTAGTTTGGGGTGTTTCGTCGTCCCACTATTGAGCACTCGTTTGAGAGTGGATTTCCACATCTTTTGCGATGGATTAGGATGACTTCTACTTTGATCGAGAGTTTGGCAAAGGCGAGGGGTCTCTTGAATAGATTGGCCCACTGTCAGGTACGATGTATTTCTATTTTGCTTTACTTATTCTTTGGCAATTCTTTTGCTTATGTGTTTCTCGAGCATATTGATATAATGCAAATATGCATAGCTATTTAGTATAGTTTAGTATCATTTTCATATAGTTTTTGTTATATTTGTGTGTTTTTTATTATGTATTTGTTATTTTTACTTCTAAGTGTTTTTATTTGTTGTTTGT
>CATIWM010494000.1:0-22763 GCA_949671775.1 Mallotus repandus
ATATATTTAAGGTAATGGTTATCTTAAATAAATAGGAAAATAGATTTCTGTTTTGGTATTTAAATCAAATCAGAGTTAAAAGTGGAATATGCCAAAAATGGTTTGTTAAGTGAAACCCTAATTGAGAAGTCTATAAATATATCATGTTCTCTAGGGTTTCACATACTAATCATTATGCCACCTAAATTTGTTTTCTCTCCCTTTTAAGAAAACAAAACATATAGTTCATTCTTTCTTGAGTTGTGAGACACTTAAGAAAGGTGCTAGCACACACATCCATTTTGATTGAAGGTCTATTCATGTGGATACTAGTAGAGGACGTATCCTTTTGGAGATGACTTAATCCGATCAAAGAAAGCAAAAAGCTCGAGGTAGGGTGTCACCGGTGTGAACCCCTTCTCTTCTTTCTAGCAATCTTACCTCTTCTTGTGTTTGTGGTAAAGTTTTGGAAACCCTAAATTAAACCAATTAATCGAATTACACGGATCATGGTTAGGGTTTTTGATAAAAAAATTTAAATTTCCGTTGCGTTCTGTATCAAGAAACCCAACAAATCAAATACAGAAAGTAAACAGAATGTAAGAAAAAATGAGTGTAAAACAAGATTGTACAAGCATCCAAAAATGAGTGTAAAATAAGATTGCACAAGCATCCAATCATCAATTCAGTAATTTATCACAAAATTAAGATAAACTTGCACCATTAATCATACCAATCTATACTTAATAAAGTTCAATCTTTCTTCAAATAAAGGCTTGGTAACGATGTCTGCTAATTGATGATTTGTGTCTACAAATTTAAGACGAATATCACCAATTTGAACATGATCATGTAAGAAATGATATATAATGTCAATATGCTTAGTTCTAGAATGCTGAATGGGATTCTTACAAAGGTTTATAGCACTTGTGTTATCACATTTAATAGGAATGTAATTAAGTTCAATGCCATAGTCCTTAAATTATTATTTTTGCCACAATACTTGTGAACAACAACAACAACTAGCTGCTACATATTCTGCTTTATTAGTGGACAAGGCAACTAAAATTTATTTCTTACTAAAGTAAAAACCTAGACATTGGCCTAAGAATTGACAAGTTCCAGAAGTGCTCTTTCTATTTAATAAACTACCGGCAAAGTTTGCATCCGAATAGCTAATCAAGTCAAAGGATGAACTCCTAGGATACCAAAGTCTTAAATGCAAACTTCCACTTAAATATTTGAATTTCTTTTAATTGCATTCAAATGAGACTCCCTAGGACTAGATTGAAATCTAGCATACAAGTAGGTGGAAAACATAATATCGGGTTTACTAGTAGTTAAATAAAGAAGGGATCTAATCATACCTTTAAAATGCTTTCCATCAACTGGTTTACCATTTTCATCTTTATTGAGTTTGGTAGGAGTGCTCATTGGAGTTTTGCTTGATTTTACTCTGTCGATGCTAAAATTCTTGAGAATGTCTCTCATATATTTTTTTTATTAGTGAAGATCCCATCCTTGCATTGCTTAATTTGAAGTCCAAGTTTCGCCCAATATGCTCATCTCAAATTCTCCTTACATTAACTTAGATAGAAAATTCCTCACACAAGCAATGGTTAGTAGCACCGAAGATAATATCATCAACATATATTTGAACAATCAATAAATCATGTTTGAATTTCTTTATGAAGAGAGTTGTATCAACCTTAGCTTTCGAGAAGCCTTTCTCTAATAGAAAGTTGCTCAACCTTTCATACCAAGCTCTTGGTGCTTGTTTCAGTCCATACAATGCTTTTGACAATTTAAAAACTTGATTTGGAAAATTAGAAGTTTCAAAAGTTGGAGGTTGCTCAACATATACCTCTTCTTCAATAAAACCATTTAAAAATGCACTTTTAACATCCATTTGAAAAATTTTAAAATCCATGTATGATGCAAATGTAAGTAGCATTCTAATAGCTTCTAACCTTGTAACGGGGGAAAAGGTTTCATCATAATCAATGCCTTCTTGATTATAATCTTTAGCTAATAATCTTGCTTTGTTCCTAGTTATGACACCTTGTTCATTCATCTTATTTCTTAAAACCCATTTGGTGCCTATAATAGGATGATATTTCGATCTAGGAACCAAAGTCCAAACTTTATTTTTCTTAAATTGATTTTACTCTTCTTGCATAGCAAGGACCAAAAACTCATCATTCAAAGCAACATCAACATTTTTGGGTTCAATCTGAGAAATGAAGGCTAAATTAATAATAGGCTTAAGTTGAGATCTAGTTGTTACCCCTTTTATAGTATCACCAATAATGAGGTCTTGAGGATGTGCTTTCTTGAATTGTTAATCCTTTAGAAGATCATCCTTCAAGGTAGGTTGAGGCATTTCCTCATTTTCTTCCTTACTAGGATCCTCAATTTCCAAAGATTTGCTAGTATTTTCATCTTGAACATTTGCATCCACAAGTTCACCTTATCATCATCAACACTACAAATATCCTTTCTTGGATCAACTGAGTTGGATTCATCAAATATAACATGCATAGACTCTTTAACTACTAAAGTTCTCTTATTAAAGACTCTATAAGCCTTAATTGGGGTGGAATAGCCTAGGAAAATTCCTTCATCGACTTTAGAGTTAAATTTCCTAAGGTTCCCCTTGGTGTTTAATATGAAGCACTTGCATCCAAATACTCGCAAATATAAGATTTTGGGTTTTCTATTGTTCCAAGCTCATGAGATGTTTTGTTTAAAATTGGTCTTTTGAAAACTCTATTTCAAATGCAACAAGATGTGTTAACGGCTTCCGCCTAAAAGTCTAGTGGTAAGTTATACTCATGAAGCATTGTTCTAGCCATTTTAACTAGTGTTCAATTTTTCCTTTCAACTACCCATTTTGTTGAGGAGTTCTAAGAGAAGAAAATGTGTGTGAAATACCATTTTCACTACATAAGTTTTTGAAAAATTCATTTTCAAATTCGGTTCCATGATCACTTCTAATTGAAGAAATACAAAAACCTTTTTCTTTTTAAAATCTTTTTGCAAAATTTTCAAAAACTTTAAAAACATCATTCTTATGAGTAAGAAAACACACCTAAGTGAATCTAGAGTAGTCATCAACCAATATATATGCATAGTGCATTCCACTAAGACTAGCGACTCTAGTTGGACCAAACAAATCCATATGTATAAGTTCAAGTGGTCTAAAAGTTGACACAACATTTTTGAGTTTAAATGATGACTTGGATTATTTTCCTTTTCGACAAGCATCACAAGGTTTATCCTTAGTGAATTCAAGTTTCGATAAACCAATCACAAGTTCATGTTTACATAGATCATTTAATAGCTCAAGATTTGCATGTCCTAGTCTTCTATGCCATGTCCATGTGTCATAAGAAATAAATATCAAGCATTTGATATCTTTGTTATCAATTTTATTTAAATCAATAACGTAGACATTATAAACTCTTTCACCACTAGAAATTACTTTGTCTTCATCAAGACTACTAACAAAGCAATTCTTAGGATAGAAAGTAACCATATTTCCCATACATATAATTGACTTATTCTAAACAAATTATTTTAAGACCATCAACAAGAAATACATGATGTATAGATAAGGATTGAGGATTACTAATTTTTCAAATGCGAATAATCTTTCCTTTTGCATGTCCTCAAAAGTAACATGTCCTCCATCTTTAGCAGCAAGCTTGTTGAATTGCTCTTTGTCTCTAATCATGTGTCTTCAACATCCACTATCTAGATACTAATTGCTTTTTACTCTTGTGGACTTAAAACACACTTACATAATATAATTTAAACATTCTTTTCAACCCAAACCTTAATTGGTCTAGGTTTATTAGTTTCAAAATAGTCCGAAGGTAGCAATTACAAATGTAGTTTTCTATAGAAGCATACATTGCTAGAGTGACCTTTCATCATGCAATAAAAACATTCAACATTTGCAAATTTATTTCTTCTAGGATGATATGCTTTCCTTGTATGTGAAATATAGCTTATGTGTTATGGTGGTGAATACCTTTTGTAACTCTTTTGAGTCATAGTATGAGACATACATTGATAATGACAATGCATATATTGATAGGTTTGTACAACATGTTTATGTGCATTGTGTTGTGTAGCATGCCTATTAAAATTGTGTCTAGTGTGTATATAAGCATATCTAGGTTGTGGTGCTCTAGTTTGAGCCTTACCTCTTTGTGTCAATTGAGGTTGAGTCTTATTAGACCTTTAATTTGAAACATGAGACCTCTTAGCTTTGAAAGTTTGAGTTTTATTTTTGGAGGTAGAAGCCATGGAATCATATGATATTTTAACAAAATTAAAGTGTGATGATGATGAAGGAGTCATTCCATTTTTATATCCAATTCCATGAGTATCTCCATGAAGTTTTTGAGAGTCAAGAATACTATCTAGAGTTTCTTTTCCTTTTTTGAATTTAGAAATGGAATTCTTTAATTTTAAGACCTCCTTAGAAAGCTTTTGATTTTCATCATTTTCTTCTTTAGTTGATCTTTAAAGGAATTCAAATTTTCTAAATCATTAACAAGTTTATCATTTGATTTAACAAGATTAGAAAATTCATTTTTAAAATTTTTAAATTCTTTGGTTAAGCTAGTTAACTCATGCTTATAATGCTTCTTCTTAGCAAGTAAGCTTTTGCATTTAGTCATAAGTTTGCTAGCAATAAAGCTTTCATCATCATCATATTCATATTCATCACTAGAGAAGTTAGAAATTCATGGTACCTTATTTTCATCTTCAAGAGCAATGAAGCAAGGGTTGGCCACTTCTTGTTGTTCCTCTTCCCTTTCAGATTCAGAGGAGTCATCCCAAGTAGCTTTGAAGGCTTTCTTCTTCTCCTTTGCTCTTTTATTCTTGAATTTGAGTTTAGGGCACTTAGTTCTAATGTGTCATGGTTTCTTGCATTCAGAGCAAGTGACCTCTTTAATTTTCTTCTTTCCATCTTTTTCATACTCCTTGTTGAAGTTTCTTTTTCTTAAGGAGTTTTCCTTGCTCAAGAACTTATTGAAGTTTCTTATGAGCATGGAAATGTCACCATCTTCATCACTTGAATCTTCAATGATTTCCTCTTCACTATCATTTTGAGAGGCTTTTCAAGCAATGCTTTTCTTCTTCTCTTCCATCTCTTCTTGCTCTTCACCTATTTGCTTAATTATAAGCTCATATGTGAGTAGCTTTCCAATAAGCATGTCGGTTCAGAGAGTTGAGAGATCTTGATCTTCCTCAATTGAAGTAACCTGAGAATCCTAATAATTTTTAGGTAGGATTCTTAAAATCTTGTTGTTTACTTCTTCCTTGGAGAAATATTTTCCAAGTTTCTTGAGGGTTGTAAAAAGAGACATGAGACTATTTTTCATCTCCATGAAGAGCCACGAGATTGTTTATCATCTCCGTGATTGATTCATGTGACTTCATTTTGAAGAGTTCATACTCATACATATGAAGTTCAACCTTCTTGCTTCTTACTTGTACATTGCCTTCATAGTGATTTTCCAATGTTTCCCACATTTTCTTGGCTGAAGTGCAACGTTGAAACTTGTTGCTTTCCTCATTTTTCATGGAAGAACTATAGTGATTATAGCCTTTTTATTCTTATAATTTTCTTCCTTTTGTTCATTGCTCCACTCACTTTTTGAAAGAGTAATGACTTCACCATCTTTTATAGCTTTAGGTGGTTTGTGAGCAACTTGATAAATTCCGAGCGGGACATTCAGAGGTTCATGACAACTTTGCCGAATGGGACATTCGTTCCATTTATGGGACAGGGACAAATGATTAGTCTCGGGGGGATGCAAGACGCTTTTGTGTTTGGAGTTGCCACCTAGATTTTAGAAAACCAGGAAAAGAGGAAAAGGACGGCATTGGGTCACTTAACGAGTATCTTCCCCAGTAGAGATTCTGAGCCTGGGAAATCTCATCTACTTTTTAGTTATTTCTCAATTTAATACTTAGTATGTGGCTACTGCAACACCCTAGTTTATGTAATGACAATCGATATATATGCATTCACACAAGCACGTTGATAATAACGGAAAGTATGAGAAATATAACATAATTATTTACAAAGCTTTCCTAGTAAATACATATGAAAGAGAAAGAGTGTGGAAATGTAAATATAGTCCTAATCTAGAATACACCTGCAAAATAGAGATTAGCACAACTATGTGTAATTCCATTTATTCATCCACTCGGACAACATATAGGCACAATAAAGATGATTGATGCATCCTGAATGATTAAATAGATGCACGTAGTTCATGCTCTAGCAGGGATTATTATTAAGCATTTCTAAATGATAAAATAAACATTATATAATGATTATTACATCATTAGACCACAATATTGAAGCTCTACCTTAGATGAGGAGCTTTCATGTTTATTGAATGCATATTGATGCAAAATTACGATTAATTATGAATAAAATAAAGCATATATTATTCAATCAACATACATATTGCCAGTCTCATCACACAAATCACAACAATTTCTCAATTGCTGGCGGCGATAAAGTAAAATGCAAGACAGTAAATAAACGTGCAAACATGATTATTTGATCCTCAGATTCCACTAAGCTTGTTTTGTGTTTTTTAAGCTTTAGCTTCAAGAGATTTTCAAGCTTTCCTCGTCGAGAGGTTGAAAATGATGTGTGTAATGCAAATTCGTATACCTTTGAAGCATGCATTGACAAAGATGAGGGTGGGTTTGGTTTAAAAGCGGTCTAAAAATCCTATGAAAAATGTAGAAAGTGGGCTAAAAGTATGTGGATTGGGGCTGCTGAGCCTTCAATTTGACAGTGTTTCAATGTGTGTGTGCTTTTTGGCTCTTGCCTCTTTTTTTTACTGTGGTTCTTACCTTGGCTTTGGTCGTGGTTGAAATGGGAGGTAAAGACCTCTATTTATAGGGAAATATGCCCAAAAAGTGTGAAAATTGGTGAAAATACATGTGATCAAACCTCGAGACGCATGATCATGGCCCTGGGGTGTATGATCACACGCAATTGTGCGTGATCACGCACCCAGCCGTGTGATCATGGGCTCTTGCACTCGTCATGTGGCCTTCTCGAGCTCTGATCGCGCTATTTTAGGGGTATTTTTATGGATTTTTAGACCATTTGATGAGTTTTCGAGGTTTGTTTCATCAAAATTAGGTTCCATTTTCACACATGAGCAAAATGTGTTTGCGCGTGATCACGCGCTGTAAATTTGCTCATGCACTACTTCTCGGGGTTACACGCACTATTTCGGGGTCACTTCTAAAAGTTTTAAGGGCATACAAACGTGTTTCTTATGTCCATTTTATCAAAATCGACTTTCAATTTTCACAAAGTTGAACTTCGGTCTCATGAGTTGAACACTGATATGATGAGTTGTTGATTTTGAGCAACGTTTAGTTAAAACGAGTGACTTACCACTCCGATTATTCATAATTCATGAAATCGCAGTGCAACTTAATGATTTGGAGGTTGATTTTGCTCGATTTAGGCTTTTTCAGATTCTTGACATGCTTCAGAGGCGGTACGAATGAACAGACACTTGTCATATTCAAAGAGATGCGGTACGAATGAGCAGACACTTGTCATATTCAAAGAGATGTTTTCATCATTAGACCTTTTTAGGGACAGTCAAAATTCAATGTATGATAGTTGCCCCCTACTTCGTGTGTGTTGCATAGCCTCTTAGTGCTGATATCAATACACATGAAGCAATGCAGAGATGCAAAAATAATTTTCTGAGGAGAGAGGCACTTACTTGAGTATTGTGTTGTCTGGACTTCGGACGTGTGTCTGGTTTTTGTTGTTTGTGATTCCATCTTCATTGTTGCTTGGTGATTTGGTTGTCATGTAGGATTTAGGTTGGTACACATGCAATATGTAATTTGGGGTACACACAAGAATGCAATTCAGGTTCACACAAGATGCAATTTTAGGATTTATGCAGTTTTGAGATTCACACAAAATGCAATTTTGGGTTTCATATAAGATTCAATTTTGAGATTCACACAAAATGGTAATGATATATGCGAGATGCGAGCTATAGTGCGAAATGTATAATGCAATGCAAAATAAAAAATGCATGATGCAATTTTAGGGTTCACATAAAGAATGAATGCAAGTTTCACACGAACGTGGTAGTGAGGCTTTTTTGTCATGTATAATGATGCTGTTTGGGATACATATAGAATGATACAATTCAAGATACACGCAAAGATGCATTTCTTAATACAACATGATTCAAGTGAGTGAGACAAGCACATGATAGTGATATGCAATCAGGCACATGATATGCAAGCATGCATATGCAAATGCGACGACCACCCCTTTAGGCATTGTACTTGATACTCCCTAGCAGTATCAAGGGTTCTTAACATTCTCTGGCAATGTTAAAGGATACTTAACACTCTCTAGTAGTGTTAAGGGGTTTACTAGCATCGCTACCCTCACTTGATTAGGGTTTTAGGTAGTGTTAGGATCACCTAATTGGTGTTAACTTCTCCTTCACCTATTCAGGGTTGTTAGGTAGCACTACGATCACCCAATTGATATCGTGCAAAGTAGCAATGCTACCCTCACCTATTTAAAGTTTTAGGTTGTGCTACAATTTCCTAATTGGTGTTGTGCAAAGTAGCAACACTGCCCTTACCTATTTAGGGTTTTAAGTAGTGCTACGATCACCTACTTAGTGTCGTGTGAAGTAGCAATGCTACCCTCACCTGACTAGGGTTTTAGGTAGTTCTACGATCACCTACCTAGTGTCGTTCGAAGTAGCAATGCTACCTGACCTAATTAGCACTCTCTAGCAGTGTTAAGGGTTCTTAACACTCTTTAAATGTATTTGACACTCTCTAGCAATGCCTAATACTACTCTCCCCTTTTTGGTGTCGAGTAGGAGTGTTCAATTGTGATTATGATTGTGATTGTGATTGTGCTTGGTGCAGTTGTGATTTGTGTGTTTGTGATTTGTATTTTCTTACCTTTTTGGTTTTGTAGAAGATACTTTTAGATCTTGATGAATTCTTATTGAATGTTCTTGTATGTGCTTTCCCGATCTTGATTGTTTGCTGAAGACTTTTGGATTTGTATTGGTTGGTTGCAGCTCAAAGTTCTTCTTTTGTTTCGGTCTTCTTGTAGATGCTTCTTAATCCAGATCAGTGATGATGATTTTTGGATTTTTATTGGCTAGTTGCAGCTTGAAGTCCTGAGAAGGCATTTATGAACATGTGAGCATGAATTTATTATTACTTTATTTGAAAAGAAATTTTATTCTTGAATTTATACATTGAATTAGTCATGGTTAATTGAGTGCTTCTATTCTTAAGTTCTTGTAATTGATCCATCGATGCCAAGAGTTGTATGTATTAGAGCATTTGAGCTGTCTTAACTATGATAACCTTGAGTTAATGCTTATCTCAAAAATTTGAAAACATGATCCATAATTCGTGGTCAAGACTGTTTGTATTACCAAGTGGAGAGCAAGCTTCCCAAGTGAATTTCTGAAGAATATAACGAGATAAAACTTATAAAGAATGTAGATGAATAGAATAAATTTTGATTATCAAGAGGCTTTTGAGCAGGAAAGTGATAACTGGCCATACATTATTTATTTTTTTGCAGGGATTTCCTTTCTTTGGTACCTGTCGTTCCCATATTACTAAGCATGGATACCGCTGAAAGTTTATGCAAAGATTTATTATTATTATTATTATTATTATTTTCTATTATTTTCTTTACTTTTCCTGCATTTATTTCAATTTCTCTTCTCAAGCATTCCCCGCCTTTTATCACTCAACATGAATGTTGTCAAGGAGTTCTTTGAATACTCGTACTCAATTTTGAGCATTGAAGTAGGTGAGTATGGTCTTGAGATCACTAGCCTCTCTGAAAGTTATCTTGATAACTGTAATTTATTTTGTTCATCAACGCCCTTTATAGGTTTTGTCTTGCGTGTTCTTCATCCATCAAGGTGGTAGGCAAGCATTAAGTTGATTAAAGTTTAGAAAGTCCTGACTTAGAGGTGTTGATCATGCTTAGGAAATTACAAAATGAGCATTAAAGGAAGTTTATAATAAATGAAATTAGCTCACTCGGCTCTAATATATGCAATTCATGGCAGAGATGAAGTTTGCAAAAATGTAAGAAAATAGTCATTATTATTTTATTTTTATTTTTATTGTATGAATGCAAATGTAGATGCATGTTTTAGAGAGAGAGAAGGAAGAGGGCACTTCCTAGTATAGAAGTGGTGACGATGGCGACACTTGTCAATTTATTATGTTTTCTATTCTTCCTTATTGTTGTCATTTTTGTTTACTATTGATGTTGCTATTACTGCATATGGTATGCTTTGAAAGTACAACCATTGCTATATTTTTATGGTTGTAGCTCTTGCTATGTTGCGTGACCCTTGTTATATCGCTTTCTCCTTTACATGCCTGGATTTGCTTTAACTTGCACGGTTATTTTAGCCTTTTATTGTATTGCTTGTATTCATTTGTTGCTCTTCCCTCCCTTTTAGTGGTCTTATGGTCCATGTTGGGAGGGCTTTATGCTTTTAGCCTTATTTAACAGTCTTGTTAGGATATGGCAATAGCTGCGCTGTGTACCTTTTACTGCAGTAGCTCTTGCTATAGCATCTGTTGCTCCTGCTATAATTATGGCTCTCGTTGTGGTGTTTGTAGCCTTTATTGTACTGACTTAAGGTTCTTGTTATGATGACTGGAACTTTTGCTATAGTTTCTGTAGCTCTTGTTACACTTGTAGCTCTCGCTATGGTATTTGTAGCCCTTGTTGTACTGACTGTAACTCTGGGTGCAATGAATGTGGCTTTGACTGTGAGGACTATAGCTTTGGCTGTGATGACTGTAGCTCTAGCTGTGAGGACTATAGCTCTAGCTGTGATTTTAGCTCTTGTTGTGTTGCATGTAACCCTTGCTATGATGACTTTATCTCTAGCAGTGATGATTGTAATTCTGGGTGTGATGCTTGTAGCTCTGGCTGTGATGACTATAGCTCTGGCTGTGATAACTGTAGCTCTAGTTGTGATGACTGTAGCTCTGGTTGTGATGAATGTAGCTCTGGGTGTGATAACAATAGCTCTGGTTGTGAAGACTATAGCTCTAGCTTTGAGGATTGTAGCTCTGGCTGTGACGACTATAGCCCTGGCTGTGATGACTGTGGCTTCAACTGTGAGGACTGTAGCCCTGGCTGTGATGATTGTAGCTCTAGTTGTGAGGACTATAGTTCTAGCTGTGAGAACTGTAGCTCTAGCTGTGATGACTGTAGCTCTAGCTATGAGGACTGTATATCTGGCTATGATGACTATAACTCTGGCTTTAGAGTCTGTAGCTCTAGCTGTTTGCCTTAGCACTTGCTGTATGTGTTGTTCTGGTTGTAGTTTTAGCTCTTATTGTCTGTTGTCTGTATAGCTCTAGCTGAAATGTATTTTAGCTCTTACTGTACTCTAGCTCTAGCTGTTATTTAGATCTTGCTATAGTGCATCTCTTGCTGTTCGATGTTAGCACTTGCTATAATGTAGATCTTACTGTTTGATGTTAGCACTTGGTGTAGTTTTAGCTCTTAATGTGGTGTAGCTCTTGTTGCAGTATAGCTCTTGTTGTTTGATTGTAGCACATGCTGTAGTTTTAGCTCTTGTTGTCTAATTTTACTATTAGCACTTATTATTTATATAGATTTAGTTGTCTGATTGTAGCACTTGCTATAGTGTAGCTCTTGCTATCTAATTATAGCACTTGCTGTAGTCTTAGCTCTTGCTGTAGTCTTAGCTCTTGCTGTCTGTGTAGCTCTAGTTGTTTATTTTTAGCTCTTGCTATTTTTGTAGCTCTTACTGTCTGATTTTAGCTCTTGCTGTCTGTGTAGCTCTAGCTATCTGATTTTAGCTCTTATTGTCTGTGAAGCTTTAGCTATCTAATTTTAGCTCTTGCTGTTTGTGAAGCTCTAGTTGTCTGATTTTAACTCTTGTTGTCTGTGTAGCTTTAGCTATCCGATTTTAGCTCCTCTTGCTATCTGTGTAGCTCTAGCTGTCCAATTTTAGCTCTTGCTATCTGTGCATCTCTAGCTGTCTGATTTTAGCACTTATTGTTTGTGTAGCTCTAGCTGTTGGATCTTAGCTCTTGTTGTCTGTGCAGCTATAGCTATCCGATTTTAGCTCTTGCTATTTGTGTAGCTCTAGTTGCAGCTCTTGTTATAGTATTTGTAGCTGTTATTATAGTGTTTATAGCTCTTACTATAGTGCCAGGCTAGGCTTTTAGAGCCAGTGTTTGTGTCTTATCAGGTGTAAATCTTGCCTTACTTGAGTCTGTTTGCTGCCCATGTAGATACTTGCCCCCTGAGAGTACTTGATGGTATCTTTTAGCGGTCCTCATCTTAATGTGGATGCCTCAGGACCTTTGTTGGTATGCTTTCGACTTCCTTGAGCATTCTAATCTTCCTTGAAAGTTTGGGTTTATGGCTTCTTGGTGCGTCACTTTTTTATCACGTTCCTGCTTATGATGCATGTTTCGCATTTCTATGTAAATGTTTATGATGCATGTTTTCCATGTTTGTATATGCAATGATCATTTGAATGTAAATGTTTATGATGCATGTTTCTGATGTTTGTGAATGTGATACTTGTGATGCATGTTTAATGTAGGGGAAGACCATTCTGAGATTGCTCATTGATGGCAAGAAAATGAGATAGATCATCAAAATGAAGTTAGGGTATCTAAAGATTGAGATTTGTTTACTGGAAAATAGGGGAACTTGTGTGCCAAGAATAACCGAGAGGGCGTTGGAGCTTTGGCTTTTGACCTTAGGGTTCCTTTCACTTTCTTCATTTGATCCGTATTTTCTTTTCTCATCTAAGACACTCAGTTAAGTTGTTTATCAAATGAGGGAGTGAAAATGGTTTGATAGATGATCCATCCATAGGTTATCCATGCACATGTTTGGGTACAATGAGGCAATTTTTATTAGTTTTTGTTTGTGTGGCTTTGGAGATTTTAGGAGGTTCTTAGGTGTTTCCATGGTATTTGAGTTAATCTTGTGGTGGCTTTTGGGTAAGGTATGTCAGTTTTGAATTTTTGGGTTTCAAGGTTGCTGGTCTTGTTGTTTCCTTAGGGATTACGCCAGAACCATGACTAAAGCTAGCCTTTGGGAGGTAAAGGAGTTTTGTGAGGGGCAGCCAATGAATGTTGAAGAAGCCTGGAGCCCTTTGTAATGTCATGCTCTAAGATTTGATGAGACTTTTATGAGCATCCATAGTCACTCATTGATTCCACCGAGGGATGGTATATGCAAATGCACTCATACATGAATTTTGGTGATGCTGACAATTGCACTTCATTACGATATATGCATGTATGCTAATGCCAATGAGATGTTGGTAACTATTTGACTTTTTCTACTATATGTGCGTAGATTTGTGTATGCATATGATGTAGATGACCATGCTACATGATGAGATTCATGTATAAATGGAATAATGACAATCATGTTGTTTCATGAAGAAGTTTGTTCGTCTTTGCACGATGCATGGAATGTTAATGATTATATTGCATGCTAGGGGAAAGTAGTCCTTTTTTTTGTTGAGGGGGAATGATCAATATGCACGATGCATGAAATGTTAATGATTGTATGTCATGTTAAAAGAAGAGGGTTATCCCTTGATGTCATTTGAGAGAATGCACGTGTGAGTGATTGTACATCACGAAGAAAAAGAGGAAATGCGAGTGTTTATACATGCATGTATGTAGGTGGGAATGTAAGTACTCTTGCATGCATGTAGGAAATGCTAATGATTCTTACCATTTATTGAGATGAAAATCTTTTATTTTATGAAATGTCTACATGCATAGAATATGAATGATCAAATTTCATGACAAAAGGATATGTGACTTATATGTACACATATAGAGTACTGAATATATTTTTTCAAAGTGAGAGGAGATTGTGCTATTCTTTAGTGTTTGTGAGTGAATGCATGTATGAATGATGATTGTGCTATATGAATACATCTATGCATGATGAATGAAGAGTAGTTTATTTCCCTGAGATATGTGTGCATATGCATGGGGTGTAAATGGTCATGACATATATAAAGTGCTAGTGATTATTCTTCAAGGTGAAGGACATGTATTCCAATGCAGAAGAATGTAATGCATGATTATTTTTTATGATGCATGTTTGATTCCTTAAGCATATGTTATTGCATATAAGATTAGTGATGATGATTTTTTGAAGTACCAATGCAAGTGCACACATGTGTGGAGTATGCAAAAGTATATGCTTGTGGAATGCTAATTATTATGCTTTGTTATGAGGAAGTTTTGGTCATGTATGTAGGTGTGCATGCACATGCGATGTCGATGGAAATGGAGTATTTATGGTGATGCCATATCTCAATGGGAACAATTATTTTATTTTTCGATGCATTTGTACAGATGCATACATGCACATGGCATCAATGATTATAATATAATGTTGAAATGATATACTTGTAGAAGCATGTATGTGACGGATGCCAGTGATTATGCTATATGATGAAATATGAGATTAATTTTCATTCTAAAACAAAGAATGCATGCAGGTGAATGATTAGGCTTTATAAAGATAAGATAATTGCTCATTTTCTTGAGCCTATATATGGTTGCACTCAATGATCTTAATGCAAGATGACACAGGGACCTCATATTTTTTGGAGGCACGTGTATAATGCGTGTACACATGGATTGATGATAGTATTGCTATATAGAGAAGAGTAACATTGACTGGCACTCTCAAGGTATGCATTATGATGTGCATGTAATGCAGATAAATATGCTATATGATGGAGGTGGGCTCTAAATGGGTTTTTTTTTTGGCTTTTTAGTGCTAAGGTAGGAGGAGTTTATTTGAAAGATTAGGCCAAGGCCCTTTGAGGAGAGTTAGACGATTAATGATTCTTGACCGGAGATAATGTTGATAGCAAGAGGACCAACTCATTTAGAGATCTCAATGATAGCATATTGAGCTAATGGCCATTTAAGAGGTTTAGAGTTTTTGGGATAAGAACGTGGTAGTTTATTTATCACATGGGTGGTTCTTTGGAATATTAAGGGTAAGAACAGCATTAGGGAGCTCGTTGCAAATCTTTATTTGAGAAAAGTGAATCGTGTTGGATGAGAATGGGTTAACAATCAGCTTAGGCCTTATTTGAAAATAAGGAAGACTTGCATTGAAAGTAAACTTCGGGTTTTGGGTGGCTTTAAGTAAGCATGTGTCATGGTGGGAAAATGAGTCTTTTGAGATTTTTAAATGACCATTAGTAGTGGCTGGTAGATCCTTGGTTTGCAACTGTGACTTTCAATGTGCCTTAAAGAGCATTAAGATTTAATGAGCCTAATGTACATCCAACACTTCGAGCTGCTGAGCATTTTAAACTGAACTGGCATGATTAACATACTTGTTGCCTTTTCATGGGAATCAAGTGTGCTAGGCGGAATGCAAATTTTGCTACTCGTTTGTTTGTAATCCTTATAATCTAAATATGAATCGAAGAATGGCTTATAGCAAGTATTCATTCAAGTACACGCCTCATATTATTATTTCTTTTCTACCCCCTTTTTCCTCGGCGGTTCTATGCACCTAGCTGGGCTTTTATCTTTTATTCTTTCTTTTCTCTTTTCATTTCTTTTTCATTATCATTTTTTCTTTTTTCTTCTTTTTTTCATCTTTTTTTTGAATAAGGCTGTTGCGAGAATTAAACACTTGCAGTTTTAATGGAGTGTAAAGTGAGTAAAGATAATTAATAAATTATAAGGTAATGACAAACAAAGGATCTAGCATTCCATCAAGATGTCTGATAAACCATATAAAAATTTACCACTAGCAAAATAACAAAAGCAAGAGGTCATTATTCTAATACAGAGTTTATTGATCTCCTTCATTCTAACTGCTTCAGTATTGCTTGTTCATGACTTTCACTAAGGATAATTTTCCATGGTTCTCCTTTACTTTTTCTTCTCATGATGATCTGATGTAGGAATCCAGAGGATAGGTGGGATTCATGAGGTAGGTGTTCCATCACTTGCTTGAGATTCACATGGACCAGAAGAGATGATGTTTGATTATGGTGTGATTGGATGGTTAGGTAGTGATTTTTTTTTGTGCGGGGTATGTCTCGGTGTTCAAGCATAGGGTTATTTTTGACGCTTGATGTTTTATGAGGATCATCAATTTTTCCAGAATTGATAAGGTCTTGGACTACATTTTTTAGGGTCCTATAGGTATCAGTGGTATGGCCAGGCATTTGATGGAAGTGACAGTAAAGGTTTGGGTTGATATGAGGTGGTAGTGGATTTGGCAATGGTTTTGGTTCACGAGGTTATAGAAGGTTTCTGTGTTAAAGAGTTTAAAAGATCAAGGAGAGAGGTTGGTTGAGCTTTGGAGGTTTCCCATGGGTCAAAGGGCAGTCTATAAGTGATTCTAGGAACTCCAATAGATTATAATCCACTGAACTCTGGTTAGCCATTTCTTGGCTTTTAGCTTCATCAAGCTTAGAACGATAGGGTTGCTTGGAGTGATCTCGCAGGAGTTCATTCATGAGCACGAAAAGCTGATTGAAGCCTATGGTTAGGGTTTCAGTGTTTTCCTTTACTAGAGCCTCAGGTTGAGTGATCTTGTAGGCTATTTCTTGGTTCTTCATTATTATCAGTTCAAATTCATCGATGCTTGCTGCCTCAAATGAGGATTGTGGAAGCTCCTCTTGGTAAAACTCACAATCATCTTCAGTATCTTCAGGTGTGCTTGAGACCCTTTTTTCTTTGTTCAATTTAGGACCATGAGTGTCAGATGCCCCCTTGCCACTTAAGAGGATTATCTCATCCTTGGAATCTGGGGTTTAATTGAGGATTTTCCTGATTGTGGTTCGAAGGATGGCCTTGATTTCAGCTCTGAGGATGTCGATTAGGCCACTACCGGCTACATATTTATTATTATGATCTTTGAGGCTTTGATTCCCAAAGTGTTCGGCCATTTTGAATCCTAACCGTTTCTGAATCTCCTTTTAGGGTTGCTTTTGAGGTTTGTGGCTGCAGAAATTATGCATGTATGAGTACAATTATTGTGAAGTGTATGCGTGGATGCATAATGTTACTCAAAAGGATGAGATCAGTGTGAGGAATAAGGATAGCATGAGCGCATGTTATGTCGTGCGCTACGATATATTTATTGATGTATGAAGCCTTATCAGGAATGCATATGATGTTCTTTAAAGCGAAAACACAACGAAAGAGAAAGGGTTAGTAATTAGTAAGATAAGATAGAAGAAAGAATTATGGATGCTTGTCATGCCATAAGTTGTAAAAGAGTCATCATGTGTGCATGACGCGTCCATATAAAGGGACGGGGTGAGAATATATGCATGGGATGTCTATGCAAAAATACAATATGGCTACAGAAAATAGTGGTCAGTGTATGCTATATTATATATGCATGATCGAAAGAAAAAAGAATAAAACTGGTTAGTATTTCCTGCACAGGGAACAAACCATACACATGCAAGCTCTCGCTTCCAACCTTATCGCTCCATGTGATTATTGAATCTCTTTCCTAGGTTTGTTTTAACCCGATAGTCAGCATGGGACTATGGTTTCACTCTCAGACTAGGCTGTTTTAATTTATATTGAATAAAACCAAAAGGTAAACTAAGAAACAATGCTTAAATGCACTTCAGGTAATCATACAATGTTAATGTGGGGATCGGTCGTTAGGTCACAAATGGCGTCTATAGTCCATACGCGCCCACATTCGTAGGGGCTATAGTCAACAAGAGGGGTCCAGTTTCATGTCCCCACATCGATATTCAATACTTTTACCAAGAGGCATGAAAGTATTATTCGAGAATTTATGATTTTATTTTTTTAACACAAATGTCTGTAATCTAGTCAAATTCCTGACCCATCTATTTGATCTGATAAGGAAAAATGGACGACGCTCGTAGGTTCCGTCATCGAAAGATGTCACTATTCACCAGTTCTCACAGGCTATTAATACTAAGGTGAATGATTCTTATCATTCCTTGCACATTGAGCTTATGCAAGGTAAACAAGGATCACAAAGTCTAAGTGTGAGCAATCTATGAGAATAGATGTAATGACGTCAATTAATGATGGAAACTAAAAGTGTCATAGCATATATGAATGTCAGATCAAACGGACAACACCAGGGCTAGCATGTAAAGCTTGGTGGGATCCTAGTGGAGATTTCTATTGGTTTATTTACATGGGCTGAGTTGAGGGTATAAGGCTAAGGGCTCCTTTAGCGAGAATGCCCCCCATGACTAGGGTTACGGACTCCGGTCAGTGAGTTTAGTATTCTTTTGATAACTCGGGTCACCCCCCTTAAGAACTTGGGTCATAAACTTTGGTCAAGTGAGTCTGGCGAAACCACGAGTAAGGGCTAAAGGTGACAAATCTGAATCAGTCACCCTATGACTCGTGTGGAACCATAATGGATCACTTTCTATCATTGTCGGCTGATAGGGACCAAGGGTGCACGTGTGATTGTGTAGTGCAAACGCAACAGTGAAACGCTCAACATGATTAAGTATTAAATAATGAGAACAGTCAAAATTCGATGTATGGCATGGTTCCCATCCTTTTAGGAAAATTTCCTTAAGTTTTATGGAATCACAATCTAGATATAACTCCATTTTGAATTTCCAATTGGGGTAATTGCTACAATTAAAGAAAGGTCTAAGAGAATAATTGTTTTAGTTTCAATTCCCATGATCTTGTATTCTAGCAATGAAGTTCCTAAAATTCAATACCAAATGAAAGTTCCTTAGAAGGGGATGACTAAGGAAATTGAAGGACTTTAGAAAATTAAAATGAATTTAAGAAGCAAACAAGAAATGGAAGAGATTAGAGTAGGAAGAACAAAGAACATAAAGATTTAAGGAGTTCGGATTCAACAACAATCCTACATCTCCACCTAACTTATCCTAAAGTTAGGCCTTTTTAATCACCCACAATCTTATTCACAAGATTGAGATTACACAATAGTTTAAGTCTTACTCTTACAACCTTACAAATAAGAGTTTCTAGGCTCACTATAAAACTGAATCTCAAATGTTTTATTGGATAAACACTTAAACTAATTCCTTTATAATAGAATCTCACTTCTCGTTTTCTTAAACCCAAAAAATAGATGAACAAAAATATCTATTCTAACACTCACCAACTCTTACAAGAGTTTTACAAATATATAAAATGAATTTTGAAATAAGTTGAGAACTTTTTGAATGTTAAGAATGAGAATTGTAATGATCAAGTGTCTTAACATCAATTAAGCTCTAGGAGTTGTTTATATAGACAAACAATTAAAAATTATGGCTATTTTAAGCCAATATTTATGTCTCTAATGTCTCTAAACATTTGAAGATTTAAATTGACTTATTTCTGTCAGAATTATGCTCACCATCGCGAGGTTCAAAATTAGAGCCGTTGCCTTTGAAAATTTTTCAAAAATGCATGTTATGAGTTGTCAGGAGGATGCTCACGACCATGAGCACTCCTCATGAGCATCACTGCCTCATTTGCTCAAAGAAGCTTAAAATTGAAGCTTTGGGTAGGCTGCTCATGACTATCTCGTGATGAGACACCTGTAAGTCAAAAATGTGTCTTTTTGACACCTAAATGCTTCGGATACTTTAAGTATATGTTTGGTATAATATATATTACCAAAATATACTTTTATGATAATGTTTTGAGTTTCCGAACTAGAACATATAACCTTAATAATCAATCAAGTTCCTACACACTTAAATGAAAATGTTAGAAACTTAAAATTGATCGTTAAAGATCAAAATTAGGAGTTTGATCATGCAAATGGTCAACAAAAGCTCAAGGGTGAATTCCTAATATATCTCACAGCCTCCCTCACCCTTTTGACAGATTTGCTAGACTCCTTAAGCCCCTCATTGGCAATTAAGTTTAGAATATGTGCAATACAATACATATGGACATATTTACACCTAATTGAACTGATACCCCAACTTAAAAGCTTCTTTTTGAAAAAATTAATGGTTGTATCATTTGAAGATGCATTTTCAAGTGTAACAGAAAAGATATTTTTAAGCCCCCACTCTCCTAAACAAGACTCTGGATCCTTTGCAATGTACTCCCCCTTATGAGATGATATGGGAGCAAAAGAAATAATTATTTTTTAAAGCTTCCACTATGTATTAATGAAGTGTGCAATTATGCACTTATAATTAATTCTCTAAATGGAAGTCCAAGAGTCTGTTGTTAAACAGACTCTTTGAGAATGATTTTTAAAAAAGAGTTTCAAAATTGACCTCTTAGCAAGAAACAAAGTGTAATAGTCCCTACTAATAGTCCATCAAGAGGGTATTTTGGACCTAGGACAAGCCACATATAAGAATTTTTTAAAACCAAGAACTTCCACAAACTTGAATGATATAACTCATCAACAACTATCATATTAGTCATGGCATTTCTAATTTGATCTTGAAAAATTTCCATGTACTCAATACACCTATGTTTTTATACAATTCAGACTCAAAAGCATTTCCAACAAGTTGCAAATTTAAAAGTGATTATCTGCTTTCTTTTAGGTGAGGATTTTTAGTGCAATTTAGCATGTGATTCCTAATAGATGAAGTTCCATGCTTTTTAAAGTAATAGTTAACTATACTAGCACAATATATGCATCTAGCTTGATTAATAATACCACACTTATCCCCTATCTTTTCAAAATGGATCTAGGCCTTTGAACGGGACTCAGTCTCCTTCCTTTTTTTTTCTGGAGCTACATTTTATTGCTTTTGAGCTTCCACCATTACTTCACTACCAGTGGTAGTAACATTAGCATCACTATTGCCACTGCCATTAGTATTTTTAGTGTCCATCTAAATATAAAATTATAAATAAATAATTAATATTGTCCAACAAGTATGCTAATAAATAAAACATTATAAACAAAATTTACATAAATAAATTTAAAACTCAATGTATTACCTTTTTTTTAGTCTCTTTAGTCTAGAGTGGCATAATAAATTGGATCAGATCAAGTATGCTTCCACATTAAATAGACTAAATCATTAATGACTTTAAAAAAGCTTCCACCTTTAGATCTCAAAATGAGATCATTACAAATAGATAAACATCACCATTTTATAGGATTCGGGCGTACCAATGATGAATTCATGCAAAGGGAAAATAAGTAAACAACACATAAGAAAATATAGATCAGATGTAGATCCATATACAGGCAAATAGAACATTCAAAAGTACTTTCATATTTGTAAAAACATAAAAAAAAATGTAATAACATAATTTACCATTAAAGATATCAAAAGAATCACAACTATCGCATGTTGTTTTGTTCACTGTCAGTGTCAAAAATTAACCAGAAGCTTTCACCATTTGAGGTCTCAGATTTAATATATTAAAGTAAAGCTTCCACTGTTTAAGATCTCATAAAATGATCTTATACAACTTCATATCAAAAGAATCAACATCCATATGAGTCCCCAAAAAATAAAAAACATAGAGAATCAAACAAAAGGTTAGTATATATTCATAATCACAAAAAATTTTAAAAATAAAAATCCTTGAAATAATTTTAGAGGGTTTAAATCAAGGGAAAAGTATGAAAAACCACTTTGTGGTTTCACAGTTTTAGACTTTTAAGTATGTGGTTTATTGTGACACTTCTAAGTACATGTTTTACGCTATTACACACTTTTCAGTTTATGCGCCTAACAACGTTAATTCCGTCCTAGTTGGTGCCTATGTGGACATGGTTGCCTAATAGCTAAACACACCTCATCCATTCAGTGGTCCACACTAAAACAACTCATTAAAAAAGTTCAAAAACCAAAATATAAAATCAAACATGAGGGAGGGAGAATTAGAAGAGGCTCTAAATTGAAAACCCTAATCTTTCGAATTCACCTTTTCAACAGTCAATCCAATCATAAAAATCAGGTATTTTTTTGTTGATTTTGATTTTTTTCATTGTTGTTGTTGTTTTGAGGTGATTTTTTTTATTTTATTTTGGTTTGGTAAGAGACAAAAATGGTGGAAGAGCACAGATAAGGAAGAAGCTTTCAACATGAAGATCAAGCCACACATTTCTCCTAATAATTGATGGCCTTTATTGAGCAAAACTGATTGAGGATGCCATAGGTTGTTTCATTGAAATAGTTGAGTGAGGCATCTCTCCCAATGCTGTCACATACAATATATTGATTCTTGCTTTTTGTATCATAGGGGATGTTACCAGATCAATGAAATTTTTAAGAAAGATGCAAATGGATGAAATATGCTCTAATGTATTTTCCTTCAATGCCTTTATTCAAAGTTTTTGTAGGATGTGAAAGGTAGAGAATGCATAAAAGCTTTTTTCTTCAATGTTGTCATTGGGTTTGAGTCCAGATAATTATACTTATGGTTCTTTAATTAAGGCGTTCTATAAATCAAGGCAATTTATTGCATGTTATTAGGTAGAAAAATTTGCAGCTTTTCCTGGATGGATATACTTGTTCAATTGGTAAACTTTGATCAAAGAAAATGGGTTGTCAGTTATCAGAGATATTCTTTAGGCCAGTAAATGAAAAATTAACCAAAATTATGAGCAAAAACATGCCGCCTTAGACCAATTTTTTTGTGTGGGTAGCAATATAGGGCAGCTGGTTTGTGAGGATCACCTCTAATGAGACATCTCTTTGCAAAATGAAGCA
>CATIWM010494066.1:0-37065 GCA_949671775.1 Mallotus repandus
AAATTACTTACCAAATAAACATCTATGGCCTTTAAAGATGAAGATTAGACTCTGAAAATGATTCTAGACCTTCACTTTTACTTGGTAATTCAGCTCTCTTCTTCTTTTTTTTTTTTTTATATATGTAGATGATGATAATGAAGAAGAAGGAGGAGGAGGAGAAGGAAGATAATCCTTCCCTCCTTTAAAGACATGTCTAAACTCTTCTTTCCTTTTTTTTTTAAATAATAATAATAATAATAATAATAATAATAATGATAGTCATGACAACAACAAAACCAATTTAAGCCCTTAACTTTCTAATTCTTGTTATGGACTTAATATCACACGTATTACATCTATTTCTCTTGACTATATGATATGCATGTTATGCAAATAAATGAAAATGTATTATGTGGGCGTTACACAAGGCAACCGAAACTTGTTTCTTGCTAAACCAAGAAACTAAACATTGTCCTAAAGCTTAACAAGTTCCAGAGGTGCTCTTTCTATCTAGTAAACTACAAGCAAAGTCTGCATCCAAATAACTAACCGAGTCAAAGGATGAACTCCTAGGATACCAAAGTCCTAAATGCAAACTTCCACTTAAATATTTGAAAATTCTTTCGATTGCATTCAAATAGGACTCCCTAGGACTGGATTGAAATCTAGCACATAAGCAAGTAGCAAACATGATATCGGGTCTACTAGCAGTTAAATAAAGAAGGGATCCGATCATACCTCTAAATCGCTTTTCATCAACCGATTTTCCATTCTCATCCTTGTTGAGTTTGGTTGTGGTACTCATTGGAGTTTTGCTTGATTTGAATCCATTCCAAACTTCTTGAGAATGTCTCTAGCATACTTGGTTTGATTGATGAAAATCCCATCTTTGCATTATTTTATTTGAAGCCCAAGGAAGAACTTGAGTTCACCCATCATACTTATCTCAAATTCTCCTTGCATTAACTTAGAAAATTCTTCACACAAGCAATGGTTAGTAGCACCGAATATAATATTATTAACATAAACTTGAACAATTAACAAATTATGTTTGGATTTCTTTATGAAAAGTGTTGTATCAACTTTTCCTTTAGAGAAGCTTTTCTCTAATAGAAAGTTGCTCAACCTTTCATACCAAGCTCTTGGAGCTTGTTTCAATCCATACAATGCTTTTGAGACTTTAAACACATGATTTGGAAAATTAAAATTTTTAAAACCCAAAGGTTGTTCAACATAAACCTCTTCTTCAATAAAACCATTTAAAAATGCACTTTTGACATCCATTTGATAAAGTTTAAAATCCATGAATGATGCAAATGCAAGTAGCATTCTAATAGCTTCTAACCTTGCAACGGGGGAAAAGGTTTCATTATAATCAATGCCTTTTTCTTGATTATAACCTTTAGCTACTACCCTTGCTTTGTTCCTAGTTATGACACCTTGTTCATTCATTTTATTTCTAAACACCCATTTGGTGCCTATAATAGGATGATGTTTTAGTCTAGGAACCAAATTCCAAACTTTATTTCTCTCAAATTGATTTAACTCTTGTTACATAGCAAGAACCCAAAATTCATCACATAAAGCATCAATATTATTTTTGGGTTCAATTTCAGAAATGACGGCTAAATTAATAATAGACTTAAGTTGAGATCTAGTTGTTACCCCTTGTGTAGTATCATTGATGATGAGGTCTTGAGAATGTGCTTTCTTGAATTGCCAATCCTTTGGAAGGTCATCCTTTAAGGTAGGTTAATGTATCTCCTCATCTTCCTCCTTACTAGGATCTTTAAGTTCCAAAGGTTTGTTAACATTTTCTTCTTGATTTTTCTCTTACACGAGATCACCTACATTATCATTAATACTACAAACATCCTTTCTAGGATCAAGTGAGTTTGATTCATAAAAAACAACATGCATAGATTCTTTAACTACTAAAGTTCTCTTATTAAAGACTCTATATGCTTTGCTAGAGATGGAATAGCCAAGGAAAATTCCTTCATCGGCTTTGGAATCAAATTTCTCAAGATTATCCTTGGTGTTTAATATAATGCACTTGCATCCAAATACTCTTAGATATGAGATTTTGGGTTCTCTGTTGTTCCAAATCTTATAAGAAGTTTTATTCAAAATTAGTCTTTTGAAAACTCTATTTGAAATGTAACAAGATGTGTTAACGGCTTCCGCCTAAAAGTATAATGGCAGATTATACTCATGAAGCATTATTCTAGCCATTTCCACAACAATTTAATTTTTCCTTTCAACTACCCCATTTTGTTGAGGAGTTCTAGGAGATGAAAATGTATGTGAAATACCATTATCAATACAAAACATTTTGAAAAATTCATTTTCAAATTTGGTTCTACAATCACTTCTAATGGAAGTAATACAAAAACCTTTTTCTTTTTGAACTTTTTTTGTAAAATTTTCAAAAGCTTTAAAAGCATCATTCTTATGAGCAAGAAAACATACCCAAGTAAATCTAGAGCAATCATCAACTAATACATATGTATAGTATATTCCACCAAGACTAGCAACTCTAGTTGGACCAAATAAATCCATATGTATAAGTTCAAGTGGCCTAGAGGTTGACAAAACATTTTTGAGCTTAAATGAAGACTTGGATTTTTTCCCCTTTTGACAAGTATTACAAGGTTTATCCTTAGTAAATTCAAGTTTTAGTAAATCAATAACAAGTTCATGTTTACAAAGATCATTTAAGAGCTCAAAATTTGCATATCCTAACCTTCTATGCCATGTCCATGTGTCATGGAAATAGGCATTAAGCATTTAATATCTTTGTTGTTAATTTTATTCAAATTGATAACATAGATATTATCTACTCTTTCTCCTCTAAAAATTACTTTATCATCATCAAGACTACTAACAAAATAATTTTTGGGATAGAAAGTGACTTTATTTCCCATATCACATAATTGACTTATACTAAGTAAATTATGTTTAATACCATCAACAAACAATACATGATGTATAAATAAGGATTGAGGATTACCAATTTCTCCAATGCTAATAATCTTTCCTTTTATATTGTCCCCGAAGGTAACATATCCTACATCCTTAGCATCAAGCTTGTTGAATTGCTCTTTGTCTTTAGTCTTGTGTCTTGAACATCCGCTATCAAGATACCATTTACTTTTTGTTCTTGTGGACTTCAAGAATACCTACAAAACACAATTTATACATTCTTTTAAACCTAAACCTTTCTTGGTCTAGGTTGGTTAGTTTCAAAGTAATCTGAAGGTAGTAATTGCAAATGTAATTTTCGATAGAAGCATACATTACTAGAGTGACCTTTGGTCATGCAATAAAAACATTCAACATTTGCAAATTTATTTCTTCTAGGATGATATGCTTTTCTAGAATATGAATTATGCGTTGTGCATTGTGGTAGTGAATGCTTCCTAAAACTCTTTTGAGTCAAAGTGTGAGACATACATTAACAATGGCAATATGTATTTTGATAGGCTTGTGCAACATGTCTATGTGCATTATGTTGTATAACATGCTTAGGAGTGTTGTTTCTAGTATACATGTAAGTAAGTTTGGGTTGAGGTGCTTTAGTTTGAGCCATACCTCTTTATGTCACTGGGGGTTGAGTCTTATGAGACCTTCCCTTATTATTTGACACATGAGACCTTTTAGTGGTAGTAGACGCAATAGAATTATGTGATGCTTTAATAAAATTAATGTGTGACGATGATGAAGAGGACATTCCATTTTTGTATACAATTCCATGAGTATCTCCATGAAATTTTTAAGAGTCAAGAAGACTATTCAAAGTCTCTTTTCCCTTTTTGAACTTGGAAATAGAATTTTTTAATTCTAAGACCTCCTTAGAAAGCTTTTGATTTTCATCATTTGCTTTCTTGAGTTGGTCTTCCAAGGAATTCAAATTTTTCAAATCACTAGCAAATTTATCATTTGGTTTAACAAGATTTGAAAATTTATTTTTTAAATTTTCAAATTCCTTGGTCAAGCTAGTTAACTCATGCTTATAATGCTTCTTCTTAGCAAGTAGGCTTTTGCATTTAAGCATAAGTTTGCTAGCAATTGAGCTCTTATAATCATCATCATCATCATCATCATCATCATCATCATCATCATTATCATCATATTCATAATCATCACAAGAAGAATTAGAAGTAGATGTTACCTCATATTCATTTTGAAGAGCCATGGAGCAAAGGTTGGCCACTTCTTGTTATTCCTCTTCTTTTTCGAAATCAGAGGAGTCATCCTAAGTAACTTTAAAGGCCTTCTTCCTATATTTTGCTCCTTTGTTCCTGAATTTAAGTTTGGGGCACTCACTTTGGATGTGACTCGGTTTCTTGCATTCATAACATGTAACTTCTTTAGTTTTCTTTTACCTTCTCCTTCATACTTCTTATTGAAGTATCTTGTTCTTGAGGTATGTTGTTTACTCAAGAACTTCTTGAAGTTTCTAGTGAGCATAGCAATCTCACTATCTTCATCACTAGAATCTTCAAGGTTTTCTTCTTCACTATCATTTTGTGAAGCTTTTAGTGTCGTGCTCTTCTTCTTCTCTTCCTTCTCTTCTTGCTCTTTCCTCTTCGCTTTATTGTAAGCTTATAGGTGAGAAGCTTTCTAATAAGCACGTCAGTTGAGAGAGTTGAGAGGTCTTATGCTTCCTCAATTAAAGTAACATGAGATTCCTAATCCTTTTTAGGTAGGATTCTTAAAATCTTGTTGTTTACTTTGTCCTTGGAGAAATGTTTTCCAAGTTTCTTGAGGGTTGTGTGAAGAGCATTGAGATAGTTTATCATTTTTTTGATTGATTCTTGAGGCTTCATTTTAAAGAGATCATACTCATACATGTGAAGTTGAACCTTCTTGCTTCTAACTTGCACATTGCCTTCGTAGTGATTTTCCAAGGTTTCCTACATTTCCTTGGCCGAATTGCAATGTTGAAGCTTGCCACCTTCTTTTCTTGACATAGAAGAGACTAAGGTGATCATAGCCTTTTTATTTTTGTGATTTTCTTCCTTTTGATCATTATTCCATTGACTCATTGGGATGGTAATGACTACTCTTTCAACGGTAGTTTTGGGTGGTTCCCAACCTTTTAGGACAATGTCCCAAAGTTTGATAGAATCACAATCCAAATATAGCTCCATTTTGAATTTCCAGTGAGGATAGTCACTTCCATCAAAGAATGGTCTAAAAGAAGAAATATTTTGAGTTTTACTTCCCATGATCTTGACTTCTAGCAATTAAGTTCCTAGAATTCAAGCTCTGATACCAAATGAAAATGCCCTAGAGGGGGGCTAAATAGGGATATTGAATAAAAATCAAAACTTAAAAATAAATAAGCAAGAAGTAGAAGAATGTTGAGATGGAAGAATGATGAACACTAGAATTTAAGGAGTTCGGATTCTCAACAATCCTACTTATCCCCAAGTTAGAATTTTGAATCACTACAATCTATTTTCCTAGATTGATTTTTACAACTTGAGTTTTAGGCTCAACTCAAACCTTACAACTTAAGTTTTCAAGGCTCAATCAAAAACGAATTCACAAGTGTTTTGAAGGCTTACACTAAAACCAAATTTCTAAGTGTTTTAATGGCTAAACACTTAAACTAATTCCTCTAGAATAGAACCTCATTTCCCTTTTTCTAAACCTAGAAAATAGAAGAACAAGAATTTCTATTCTAACACTCACCAACTCTTACAAGAGTTATGTAAACATAAAATGAATTCAAAGAGAGTATTGAGAGCTTAATTGAATGCTTGAGAGTATGTAATGAATAAAAAAGTTTCTTGAACCTTCAATTAAACTCAAGGAGGTTTTTATATAGATAAAAACTCAAAAATATGGTTGTTGTATGTATTAAATATGTCTCTAACATCTATAATTTATTTTTGAATAATCTTGGACTTTTTGCAGCTGAAATGACGCTCACGATCATGAGGAAGGTGGTCATGGTCGTGTCCAAGGGGAAACTAGCTGTTGTGTTCAAAAAATCTATTGAATGCTATTAGGACTGATCCTTATGACCTGGCCATGATTGTGATGGTAGATCGTGAGCGGCACTATCCAAAATAACTAAAATAGCTCAAAATGGGCACCAGCAGGGGACAGCTCGTGACTGGCACATGAGTGGGACTCAAGAAGATCTAATCAGCTTAAACTTTCTTCATAAAAGTCTTAGATATTTGTCTTATATTTCCATATCATTTTTAATCATCTAAATTTAACCTCTGTAGCTCAAGATATTGTTGAAATACTAAGAGCTATGCAACCTAAAATGAAAGCTGTATATGCTAAATTTGACTCAATATTTGCTAAATTTGACTTAAGATGTCTACTTAAAATTTTAAGAAGATAACTTTTTCATTATAAAGTTCTAAGGATGTCAAAAGCCTCCTTGAATCTCAAAGGTTCAATTAGCCCAAAAACATACTTATCAATCTCGGTCGAGACCATACTTGGGACCAATGTTCGGAGATGTTTTTCTTTAATATTTATACTCAATTTTGAATTCCAATTGAGTTATAATTTATACACACTTAAATAAATAAAATTAAATTCTCAAAATTAAGTTTGTTAAGATCAAAATCAAGATTGATAATTGCTAAGGTCAACAATTCCCATAAATTATATTCTTATAAATCATTTCTCCCAATACCTTATCTTTCATCAAAATTCATTCATGTATCTCATAATGTAATAAATCAAATGTTACACCATTAAATAAAAAATGTAGTCATTTCTCTTTTGCTTTCTCAAATTTTAACTTTTTGTGAAATTCATCAAGTTTCTTATATAATTCTTGCACAATAATTTTTTTTTAACAATAATTCCTCCTTTAGGATGACTAGTACCTTTTAAACTATGTTATCATTTCATAAGATCAATTAGTTAAATCCTCCATTCGGCCTTCCAAGACTATACATTTAGTTTCCTTGAGCTAAGCAACTCCAACTTTAGATTTGAATCTCAAATTTTATTTCCTATTCAACATGCTTTTCTATACAACCACTATTCTACTATGCATATATCTCGTATAATCCATATATTTTATACTTACTACTATATAACAATCATTTTTACCATTTGAACATTAACTTTTCTTTGAAATGACGCTCACGATCATGAGGAAGGTGGTCATGGTCGTGACCAAGGGGAAACTAGCCGTTGTGTTCAAAAATATTTGTTGAATGCTATCAAGACTGCTCCTCATGACTTGTTCATGATCGTGATGGCAGACCATGAGCAGCAAAGCCCAAAACAACTAAAACAGCTCAAAATGGGCACTAACAGGGGACAGCTCGTGACTGGCTCATGAGATGCTTATGAGTGGGACTGAAGAAGATTTAATCAACCTAAACTTTCTTCATAAAAGTTGTAGATATTTGTCTTATATTTCCATATCATTTTGAATTACCTCGATTGAACCTCTATAGCTTAAGATATTGTTGAAATACTAAGAGTTATGCAACCTAAAATGAAAGTTGCATATGTTGAATTCGACTCAAGATTTGCATACCCAAATGAGCTCGAATTTTGACAAGTAAGCTCAATTCAGAAAGCTTAAAATGTCTACTTAAAATTTTGAAGGGGATAAATTTCTCATTATAAAATTCTAAGGATGACAAAAGCCTCCTTGAATCTCAAAGGTCGAATTAGCCCAAAAACATACTTATCAATCCCGGTCAAGACCGTACTTGAGACCAATGTCTGGAGATGGTTTTCTTTGATATTTATACTCCATTTTGAATTCTAATTGAGTCCTAATTTATACACACTTAAACAAACAAAATTAAATTCTCAAAATTAAGTTTGTTAATATCAAAATCAAGATTGATCATTGCTAAGGTCAATAATTCCCATAAGTTATATTCTTATAAATCATTTCTCCCAACACCTTTTCTTTCATCACAATTAATTCATGTATCTCATAATGTAATAAATCAAATATTACACCATTAAATAAAAATTATACTTACTTCTCTTTTGCTTTCTCAAATTTTAACTTTCTATGAAATTCGTCAAGTTTCTTATATAATTCTTACACAATAATTTTTTTTAACAATAATTCCTCCTTTAAGATGACTAGTAGCTTTTAAACTACATTATCATTTCATATGATCAATCAGTTAAATCCTCCATTCGGTCTTCTAAGACTATACCTTTAGTTTCCTTAAGTTAAATAACTCCAACTATAGATTTGAATCTCAAATTTTATTTCCTATTCAACATGCTTGTCTGCGCAACCACTATTCTACTATGCATATATCTCGTATAATCCATATATTTTACACTTACTACTACATAATAGTCATTTTTACCATTTGATCATTAACTTTTCTTTGAAATGACACTCATGATCAAGAGGAAGGTCGTGACTAAGGGGAAACTAGCTTTTGTGTTCAAAAATATCCATTGAATGCTGTTAGGACTGCTCCTCATGACCTGGTCACAATCGTGACATCAGACCATGAGCGGCACTGTCCAAAACAACTAAAACAGCTCTAAATGGGCACCAACAGGGGACAACTCGTGATTGGCTCAAGAGTGGGACTGAAGAAGATCGAATCAGCCTAAACTTTCTTAATAAAAGTTATAGATATTTGTCTTATATTTCCATATCATTTTGAATCACCTCAATTAAACCTCTCTAGCTCAAGATATTGTTGAAATACTAAGAGCTATGCAACCTAAAATGAAAGCTGCATATGCTGAATTCGACTCAAGATTTGCATACCCAAATGAGCTCAGATTTTGACAAGTAAGCTCAATTCATAAAGCTTAAGATGTCTACTTAAAATTTGAAGAGGATAACTTTCTCATTATAAAGCTCTAAGGATGTTAAAATCCTCCTTGAATCTTAGAGGTCGAATTAGCCTAAAAACATACTTATCAATGTTCGGAGATGTTTTTCTTTGATATTTATACTCCATTTTGAATTCTAATTGAGTCCTAATTTATACACACTTAAACAAACAAAATTTAAATTCTCAAAATTAAGTTTGTTAAGATCGAAATCAATATTGATCATAAATAGGTTAACAATTCCCATAAGTTATATTCTTATAAATCATTTCTCCCAACACCTTATCTTTCGTCACAATTCATTCATGTATCTCATAATGTAATAAATCAAATGTTACACCATTAAATAAAAATTATAGTCATTTCTCTTTTGCTTTCTCAAATTTTAACTTTCTATGAAATTCATCCAATTTCTTATATAATTCTTGCACAATAATTTTTTTTAACATTAATTCCTCCTTTAGAATGACTGGTACCTTTTAAACTATGTTATCGTTTCATAAGATCAATTAGCTAAATTCTCCATTCGACCTTCCAAGACTATACCTTTAGTTTCCTTGAGCTAAACAACTCCAACTATAGATTTGAATCTCAAATTTTATTTCCTATTTAACATGCTTGTCTGCGCAACCACTATTCTACTATGCATATATCTCGTATAATCCATATATTTTATACTTACTACTACATAACAATCATTTTTACCGTTTGAACATTAACTTTTCTTTGTTCTTTTTTTTTTTCCATTTGATTACACTATGTGATAAGTTCAAGCATCCTAGTGTGCTGCATTTCCGATCCAACCTTTCATATATCCATTTTTCTCTTGATAAAATACATGCTCTCTTAATAGATAGATATATATAATTCTCACAAATGACATTTGGATAAACTATTTTTAGTTTGAGAACATTCTTTATCATATCTTAACGGTTGTATCCGTAAATGAGATTAATATATATATTATTTTATTAAATAAAAATTCAACTCACTACAAGCAGGAAATTCTTATATTTCCATTACCATCCACAAAATTTATCATCTATAACCATATTTTGATTTCAAATCCTCAAATCATCAAATTCTCAAATATTATTCTATTTCTAAATATTTTTTATTTCATAAATTATATTTCTATAAATTATTCCTACTAGCAATTCAACATTTGTTGCAAATCATCCATGTATTCAAGATGGAATAAGTCAAATTCAACTTTATTAATTACAAATTCCATCACATGTTCACACCCATCTCAATCACACAATTTCACCCAAGAATTCAATTGATACTCATACTCACCTTTTAGTTGTCAATCACTCTATAAACAACTTGTATCACCTTTTTGAGCTTTACTAATGCTTTGAGATCCTAAAATATGACATATATTTGATCAAGAATATACCTACAATGACTGTTTATGCTTAGTATGTAATTGGGATATGTTCTATATATGTAAGCCTAACATTTATGCATATTTCTTTCTTGTTAGACAGTTTGCCTTACTAGATCTGAAAGTGAATAACTCTCACCACATAATTCCAAATTACTTGATTTTTTCTACAAAACTAGGCACACATGACTATAATATATCCAAAATTATCATAATATAGGCTCTATACAATTAATGGTGAAATTTTTAATCCAGACCTGTGTTAAACATCTCAAGCATGTCACTTTCAGTTTAGAATTTCTCAATTTATACAAGTCCAATTGCAAAACCACATTTCAAGAAATTTATTAACATATAAAGGAACAACTTTCATGTTTTATACTTTATTTAATTTAGCCTCTAAGGCCCTCATATTATGTGGGAAAGATCAAACTGCCTGTAGATGTAGCAAGCAGAACCAGCCCCACTCCAAAAATAATTTCTCATTCCACACATGTTATTTCACCAAACTGGATCAAAGGATTTTAGATAACATATAAAGGAATAAAACTCATGTTTAACAATTTTTCTAATTCAACCCCCAAGGGTGTCATATTTATTAGGTACAAGAAAGCTCCTACAACAGATACAATCCAAACCAGTCCCAATTAAAGAAGAATTTCTCATCACACACATCGAATCTCATAATACAATTTTATAAGCATGTAGATAAGACATAAATCTACAAGTTTTATGTTTTGTATTTTTCCTAATCCTTCTTCTTTGGCTATGAAAATAGGGGTGCAAAAATTATGCTCTAAAACAGAATTCAAAAGCTATAAAATTATTTCCAAACCATCACCACATAATTTTAAATATAATTTAGAAGGAAAATAATTAACTTAATTAGGAGATGAAATCATTTAGATTCAAGTTTAGGAGTTTGAGAGAAAAAGGAAGGAATTAGTGTTTTTTTTTTTTTTTTGATGGCAAGAGAACTATAGCTTATGGTTAAGAAGGAGTAGAGCTTTCTAATTTTCTACGAAACAAAAGCAGTCCCACAAATATCCACTATCATATATTTTATTATTATTATTATATTTTAATCAACTATCAACCCAAAAGTTTAAATCAATCCATATAAACAAGTCAACTAGATTTAATTCCTTATATATTTATTTATTGACTAAACGTTCAACTTTATAATACCCCTAAATACATCCTATATTACACATACTCAAATATACATTTGAAATGCACTTTGGCAAATACAAAACAAATGAAAGGATATAGAATTCACATAGTCAAATGCAATGATTTGAGATGCATGTGTTCAAGTGAATTATATGCATTACTGGTGGAAATTCTTCAGCTAGTTATGGTGGTGCACTTGTATGCTCAATTCCATGCACAGACTCAAACTCACTTGGGTCAACAGGATTCTCAATCGGACCCTCTTTACTCATCCTATTCAAAATACAAACACTTAGTATTAATTTTTAACATCTATATGCATTCACAATTCTATCCCAAAGGATTATAAACTATGCTCTGATACCACTAAATGTGACACCTGTTAAGGATGCCAAGCATACATTGTATGCGTATGACTATTTCATGACATATTCATTAATGTCTAAATTTTAGCTCACAACATCTAGTAGTTCACATCTTCTTTTACATATACATATAAAATACGCAAGCCTGAATATAAGATAACAAAGTTCACTAGGTACATCATGTACAGAAAATTTGAGGATGACCCCCTGCTGACCCACCTAACACAATGCTAGTGCAATTGATGCAAAGGTGTCTTCAAGACAGACTATAGTTCTTCTAATCCCAAAAAATAATGCAAATGAGTGAGCCTGCAACTCAATAAATGAATAACATAATATCCTATGAAACATAACACATCAAACATATAATATTGTCAATCACTAGTCCATTTGAAAATTAACTATAAACTTTTAGTTTGCGCATAATTGTGAAAGTATAGTATTTTCTTCTAGACGACAATGTACTTGTGAATTACATATAATTCAATTTTTTTTCAATAAATCATGGATCCCCATATGCACACAGCCCTACCATAATTTTTTTTCCCAACTATATTTTTTTCTTTTTCTTCTTTTTTTCTTTTTTAGCCTTTTTACGACATATAAAGAGGATTCCATATCGCACACAACATTGCTTTTTTTCTTTTCTTTTTTTTATTCATGGATCCTCATACGCACACAGCCTAGCCATAATCTTTTGCCAACTGTATTTATTTTTTTTAGCCGTTTTACAACATATATAAAGGAGATTCCATATCGCACATAGCCCTGCCTCATTCACAAGTAGCATTGCATTCTTCTATTCACCCAATCATATTTCTTATATTTACATATACATCAAGAGTTCACCACACTATCACAACAGTTTATTCAACTCATCATCAACTAAATACATCACATATCACTCCATAAAGTAAATTAACATCTCCCTTATGATATATAAGAAAATAATATTATACAAAAAATATACCAAAATATACCATATTTCAACATGGCAGAATTGACAGTGCAAATTCAAAAATACACCAAAAATTCTACGTTGTGAATATCAAAACCATATTCTTTAAATCAATATTATTATAAGTCTAGATTAATTTTCAACTAATTTCACATCAATTGGATATGTATAGAAAGAGAAACATAAAAAACAATCCACCATGGTCAATTTGTCAACAAAGACTAAGCTATGTAAAGTATTGCCTAAATTGGCCAATAAAAAAGAAATATTAAGTTTCCTCTATTTCTATAAATTTTGTAGACAACATTTCAAAGTTTCTAAAGAATCAAACAATGCTCCATTTGGAATTATAAAACTCCAGATACAGCTCAAACAATTCTACTACTCTCTGCTGAACAGGGCACCTGAATTCAGCATCCATCATTCATATGTACAATCTCATTCATATGTTTAATCTCATCTCAAAAACAATCAACCATCAACAAAATAATCACAAATCAACATCTATTAATTAGAGCATACTTGTTTCTTTTATCCAATCAACTTAACAAATAAATTTATGATTATTTATTTTAAGTGTTATATTCACATATAATATTAAGTTATTCACCGTCCTTTATTATTTCCTTGTTTTTGCTTGAATTTTCTTGTGTAACAGCCTCTTTTCCAATTTTTTTAGCTGAAATCGATCATAATTTACTTGTCTTAAATACTTAATAATAAGGAAACTTCATCTAGCATGATAACATCATTAAATTACTTAAGCATGTAAGACTACCAACTATAATATATTTAATAGAGTGAATTTAAAAATTTTTCAAAAATTCTATACAATTAATCTCAAAATAAAACTTTTTAGATCACTAACCCTATGTATCTAGAGTAATTTAAAATTGATTTTGTTTTAATTGGAGGTGTATAGAGAAAGAACCCTAAGAAATAATCTACCATATTGAAATCATTGATAGAACTTGAGCAATAAAATATTCAGCACCAAATAACCATCGAAACAACAGAATTAGGTTTCCCTTATTTCTATATGTTTCGTAGTAGACATCTCAAGGTTTCCTTAGGCTCAAACAGCACCTAATTTGGAGTTACAAAACTCAAGTTCTAGATTAAACAAAATTATTTTTTACACCTGATTCAAATTTCAGACTCCTCTCCCTTTTTTTTTTCTTCTTCCTCCTTCTTTCTTCGGGTTAATTGTACAGATGGGTACCCAACTTTGCAATTATTTCATTTTTGGTACTAAAGTTTAATTTATTTCTTTTTAAGTATCCAATTTTGATTTAAATATCATCTGCCAGTGACTTGGTGACGCGATAATAACATGGCGAATATTTTATTTCTTTTCAAGTACCTAACTTTTACTTGTTTTTTTTCTTTTTGGTTACCTAACTTTGATTTTTGTTTCAAAAAGGGTACCTAACTTCGATTTTTGTTTCAAAAAGGGTTCTGTTATCATGGGTGATATGGCAAAGATTCCATCGCCGGCCGCCACATCATTATCGCGCCACCAGGTTACTGGCGGATGATACTTAAATCAAAGTTAGATACTTAAATCAAAGTTAGGTACTTGAAAAGAAATAAATTAAACTTTAGCACCCAAAATAAACTAAGCACAAAGTTGGGTACCCACTCGTACATTTAACTCTCCTTTCTTCTCGCTTCTTTTCTATCCATATGTTTTCTCTTTTTTTTTTTATTTGATGGCTACCACCTAGCCTAATTTCTAGCACCTTCTATCTATTATCACATATTATTTATTTTCATTTTATTTATTTGTTATTTTTTTGAACAATCAAGTGTATAAATATGTATTTTTTTTCCTTCCCTTGCCACATAATCAAGTTCTAGAAAAATCTTTGTATATTTAACATATATGTATATATGTATATTTTTAATCAACTTAATCAATTTAAGTCTTATTTTTTTAATATTTTTTTTCAATAATTAATTTAAACCCTTAATTTTCTAATTCTTGTTATGGGCTTAATTATAAATATTTATAGTCTTCTCCTATTTAACATTGGAATTAATACCATATATATCTCATGCATTTCTCATGTCCTAATCCCTTTTATTCTCATAATTTTATGCATTTTGAGTGTCATCAAAATCCAAAAATTTTCACTCCTTAATTGAGTACAAGTCATAACTAGACCCGGTACATTATATATACTAGCTTATATTTAAATTTAATCAATGTGAATAATAAATGTAAATGTACCTATAGTTAAGATACGGGTGTTACAATTATGATTATTTTAATTTATTATTATTATGGCCAAGTTTTTTTTTCATGGCCAACTTGTTTTAATTTTTGATTTGTTTGTTTTTATTTTAATATTATAATAATTATAATTAATTAATTACAATAATATTAAAAATAATATTATAATTATAATAATCATATGATTTGTTTTTTTAATTTTAACACTATTATGATTATTTTATTATTATTATTATGATGGCCAACTTGTATATGGCCAAGTGTTTTTTTGCATGGCCAACTTTTTTTAATTTTTTATTTGTTTGTTTTTTTTAATATTATAATAATTATAATTAATTAATTATAATAATATTAAAAATAATATCATAATTATAATAATATTATGATTTATTTTTTAAATTTTAACACTATTATAATTATTTTAATTAATTAATATTATTTTTATTATCATTGCCAACTTGTACATGGCAAGTTTTTTTTCCATGGCCAACTTGTATATGGCAAACTTAGGGGGCAAACTTAGGGGACATGTTTTTGCAGTGGCATTTCGCGATTCACAATGGCGACATGTCATTGTGACGTCCTATCATGAGCATAATATTTTTTTTTTTTTCATTTTGGCAATAAGACTAGTGTTATAGTAGTCTGAATTTTTGTCTTGTAATTTTGCCATAAAAATGAAAATATTTTGAAAAGTACCATAGAGTAAGAAATAGCCCCAATTTTCACTATCTTTGTCATGAATCCTTTTGATTTCTGTTTTGCATCAATTCCTTGTATTAATTTCATTTTTTTTCTTTTCATGAAACATGCGGTAGTCAACTACGTCTTTTCATGTAAAATGCATAAGCAAGAAGATGCAACAGGCGTGAGGCCAAAAAACAAGAACAGTAGTAAGTCTTATATGACAAAAAACACATGCGTGAGGCCGTGGATGCGCAAATCAGGCAAGAAGCATCAAAGCATGATACGCAATCACCTGGCTCTGAAGAGATTCCAAAATTCCCAATTCCATCAACACTACCTCCACTAAAAAATAAATCAACGCAAATCCACGACATTGATTTATCCTTTACAACATGTGACTACATCAACATCAGACAAGTCATTACACAACAGAACTGTACAGTGCAGTTGTAAAGGTTAATGATGATTTTCTCCAATGTGTGTATACTTACAGTGTTCGCTCTAAATTGATACTGGTGTTAATCTTCCCATGACTCCCTCCAAAAAAAAAAAAAGTGAATCAGCTAAGCCACTGCCAGCAGCTAATTGGTCAGCAATGGCTGCCTCAAATTTGTACAGGCAGACTGAACAAATAGACGAAATTAAGCCTAAAGAGGGTCAGAAAATGAGATCAATTGCACAATTGCATCCGTTGGAACTGATCTATTAAAGCCCAAGAGGCCGCACAATATATGTTGGAATTTTAGACTCCTTTTTATTACTTGGGCTTTAGATTAGGACTTGAAGTGTTGGAGTTTGATCTCCAAACCTACATATATATATATATATAAAATGTTGAGGTCTATATAGATTTGATGTGTATTTTAATATTTAAAAATATTTATCCCTAAAAGTTAATATGTAATACTATTAAAAATTTCATTTAAAAAAATTAAAATAAAAAAATTATTTATGTAATTTTTTAATTTTATATTTTAACTAAAACACTATTATACATATTTTAATATTACTCAAATTTTAAAAGTTCTTATATACCACATATTTTTTTTTACCTTAAATCACTCAAATATTACTACGGCCAAAATTGGCAAAAAGTATAAATTGGACCCTCACATTTTGTCTTAATTTTACATTAGACCTTCTCGGTTTTTTTTTTATAGCCAAATTTGAACTTCTTCTTTGTAAAGTTAGACCATATTAGACTTTTGATGAGTACATGTCCTATAATTTTTTTGAGTACAATTAAGTTCTATAAATTAATAAAAAAATTAAATTTAATAGTTAACTAACAAATAAAATTGATATTTTTTTAAAATATAATATAATTATAAAGTTTTTAAATTTATAAAATATATTTTTTTTAATTTTTTTTTACTTTTAGAAACTTTACAATTAAGTGATATTGTAGGCGGCGGGGTCTAGCGCACGTTCAATTGTTTGGCGACCACGACACTGTGTAAGCTCAGGGCCTGCTAGGAAATACAAGATAGACTTAGACCCAAAATGGAGATGGAGTCGCCACCCGGATGAAAACCGGGACACACTTTATAGCAACTAAATTCTACGGAGGTACCCAGAAGCCGTCATCAGAGATCAGATTTGAAAACTGTGTATGGGCTTTTGAATGCCTACCCAACCTTGCGGTTGGCCTCCGTGTGTGTTTCGTATTTTATTACCTTTGATTATTTGATTATTTCCTTATTATTGGTTGATTGCAATCATTTACAATTTTATACTTATATTCAAATTTGTACATTAGTCCCGTTTGCATGCTTATTACCTTAACATTCAAGGTAAGTATTAATGAATTTACAATCATACATTCAAAACAAATGGGGGAAATGATTAGAGATTACATCGCTTTATACAATTACATTGATAATGAATTCAAATAAAACCTCCCAAAAACTAATTAACTCACTAATTACTTAGTGAATGGAAATCACAAAAGGGGAACTACATGAGTTAGTTTTATCTCAAAAGAAATAGTTTTTATACAAAGGGGAAATAAATAAGTTTACATAAAATAGGCACAAGTATTCATTTAAAGATTATTTGTTTACTCAAACATATATAGCAATATAACACTCGCATGCAATGCTAAAGATATTAGGCAGCATGTTTGTATTAGATACTGAAAATATACTAAAAGGATACTAAAAAAAAGTGGAATCCTACTGGATTCTGGTGAGGAGGCGACCGTCTCCTGTGAAGAGGCGTCGCCTCTTCACTCCCTGTTTAGAAGGCGATCGCCTCCTAGCTAAGGGGCGATAAAAAAAATACTAGAAAGCAATTAAACCATGCACGATTCTAGGTAGGAGGTGATCACCTCTTGGCGAAGAGGCGTCTCCTCTTTTCTAAGAGGCGTCACCCCTTGGTTAAGAGGTGTCACCTCTTGGCTAGGAGCTTCGATTTTAGGTTACTTAAATCCTAAGTAAACCAATTTTCATGTGATATAAACATAAACTTATCGCTAACACATTAATATTTCACATAATCATGCTTTCATGTAACACACAATGAATTAAAACTTGAAAACAACTAGTTAAAAGCAAGTATTGAAGCTTTTAGAATGAAAACAAGGATTCAAAACCTGAAAACAACAATTCATACTGAATAAACCACATTTGATTCTCCTAACTTAAGCGCTTAGAGCTTGATTGATTGGATGCAAGAAGAACTTCTTCTTCTTCAAGAAAAATGAACTCTCTTAGCTAAGAACTTGTTTTCTACCCCTTTTTGCACTCTTCACTCAGTAGAAAAAGATGTGAAACGTAACCGTATTCCTTAGGTTTTCCTAGCCCGATCAGTTACTTATTATACTTTAGCGTGAATTTCGAGCATGGCTCGATCTTCACTTAGTAGAAAAAAAAGAAAGAAGGTGCTCTTTAGGGATTCAAACCCGACTAGACACTTCTTTACAATGTGTACTTCGAGGATTCAAACCTGACTAGACGCTTCTTCACACGGAAAGTGCACTTTAGGGATTCAAACCCAACCAGACACCTCTTTATAATGCGCACTTCAGGGATTCAAACCCGACCAGACGCTTCTTATGGAGAATGCACTTTGGGGATTCAAACCTGACCAAATATGCCTTTTTAACGTGCACTTCAGGGATTCAAACCCGGCCAGATATTCCTTTATAATGCGCACTTCGGGGATTCAAACCCAACCCAGACATTCCTTGAAATGATTTGATTAGAATACCTTCAGTTGTTCCAAGTTGATTCTGAGATACTCCCGAGAGATAGAATAAGTAATTTTTCACCTTTTTTTTTGAGTTTTGCTGGGGATCCCTACCCACATGACGGGCCATTCATAGGCTTTAAAACTCCTCATTCTTTCTGCAAATTATACTGGGTTAGAGTGCATTTATTTCTATTCATAAAATAGGATCAGAAATAGGATCGAAAATAGGATCAGATTAATAAAAAACTGTGAGATTTAGTGAAAATTTGCAAATAGCGTGTTGTTCTTCGTGCTGAGGACGTGTCGCCTCCTTGAGGAGGCGATCATCTCTTGACCAAAAGGCAATCGCATCCTTGTTATGAAGGTTGCGTCGTCCCTTGGCCAAGAGGCATCGCCTTTTGCCCAACAAAATGCATTATTTTCCTATATTTTCATTTTTATTCACATCCGATCATCTAAACATCATCCAAACCATATAATATTAAATCTACTTCATGTTTTCTCTTTGCAGTATGACGCGCACACATTCAAGGGTGCCGAAAACTTTCATGGAGCTCGAGTCTTCTACAATGAGCTCATGAACGACCAGCGGGACAAGATCCAGGACATTGGATTTGAGGATTTCATTCTTTCTCTACCTAAGGAGCAGGGGAAGATGGACTATCAGCCTCTTCATGCCTTAATGGAGAGATGGCTAGACATGACACACACCTTCCATCTCCCCTTCGGAGAGTTGACTCTGGACCCGATTTCTTTTGCTACTATCACCGGGATTGCATGTGTCGGGGATCCCATTCCCTTTGATATGAACCTACATTGGATGAGTTCAAAGATAATTGCCTATATTGAGTATCTCCTTGATGTGATTCCCGACATGAAGGGGACTCACACGATTAAGCTAGATTCTATTTTGAGCTTCTACAATAATGAGAGAGCTGCAGCAATGAGCAGCCCTTAGGAGATCGACTAGGTGGTGTGGGCTTTCTTGATTTACCTCCTCGGCACTACACTCATTACTGACACGACTAATTCCTTGGATGTGATGTTCTTTATGTCGCTCTGGGAGTTGGATTTTATGGCCACTTATGACTAGGCCAGCTATGCTCTAACATACCTCTACAAGAGCATGGACAAGGTAGTGTGTGGAGTGAGGAGGTTCTGCGGCTTCTGGCAAGCTACTTTGGTATTTCCTTTCCTTTTCTGATCTATTTTGCAAATCTTGTCATCATTCACTGACAATTCTCATTTGCAAGTTTGGGGGTCTGAGTTGGAACTGATTGCTGGGATATCCCGTGTAGCGGATCATCTCCCAGCCATAGAAAGGTGGGGTGCCAGTTGTGTACTGAAGAAGCACCTGGCTTGAGTGCATGTTCATCAGGAGCATCTAAACTCCTTAACTCCAGAAGAGGTACCTAAAAAAAATTAGTATTTTATTTTTAATTCTATTCACTTACCAATTAACTTTTTTTTTTTGCAGATACGGAGTGATCCGTAGGGACTAGAGAACCGGTAGAATCCCAAGATGGTCCACTCTAGGGCCCTAGGCCGCTATCCCTGTGGAGAGTCCTGCTTCAGGGCCCTAGTTGTCGAGTGTGGTATCTCGGCGAGAGAGTGTACAACTGGAATGGCGGGCCCTGAGCATGACGCGTTCCTAAGTCTCCTCCCAGGCACCTTTTTTGGACACACGAGCTGGAGGGTGAGGAGCTTGATTGGGCTGTCACTGGAGAGCCAGCAACTAATCATACCATGAGGGTGAAGAGCCGGCATTTAGATTTTGTCCAGACCCACATCCTGCAACAAGTCCCTCTGGACGTCGGCTTTACCTCTCATGTATATGTTTGATTTTTTGACCACCTTTCTCAAATCGTCATGTTCTAATATAATTCTCCAATTTCAGGTTGCGGCTACTGGACCTGCATTGCATGCTAGAGCCCCGACTTGGGAGAGACCATTGAACAGACCTCACCCGGATCAGGGTGGAGAGGGCACCTTGACTGTAATAGAGTAGCCTAGACGTCCCACTGTATCTATTTCTGACATACTGGCCGGCAGTCTCGTGCACACTCCAGATTTTTTGGTCCAATGTTGGGTCCCTCCAGAGGAGTTATCACGCCAGTTCCTGACTTTGGATGGGGATCTGACACCTGCTTACATCCCGGCTGGTGCCACTCATGTAAATTTCTTCTTTATTTATGTTTTCTCAATCACTTTCAATAATTTTGTTAGTACTGATTAGCTTATCAAATATGCAGATTTGTTTGGAGCGAGGCCATTATATGTATCGATTAATTGAGGCTCAGATGGATTACATGTTGGGCGTTACACAACAATAAAGGGTAAATATTCTTTCTACTCCTACATGTATGCATGCTTGCATGATTTACTTACCTTGTGTTGGCTTAAATAGGATAGGGATGAGGCGAGCCAGGCGAGGATTACAGCCCTTGAGTGTCAGATCAAGGTGCTTCAGATTGATGAGGATGATGATGAGGACTCCGAGGAGGGAGGTGATGCTGCAGAAGGCGAGGATTCTAAGGGCACAGATTTAGATGCCCATTAGGCTAGGAGCTCTTTTTTAGTTATTGAGAATAATACATTTATCAATTTTGAAGTTTAGGAATTCTTTTTTTGCTCTGTTTGCTTTTCTGTTTCATTTTGCTTAGATATAATATTTCAAAATTAATTCACTAAATCTCAATTTTAGAAAAATTTAATGTTTCTTGATTGCATGAATTGTTATACAGCCGAAATCCTACATTTGCAATTTAAACTATGCAGTTTTCCCTAAAAATTCCCCCTGTTCTCTGGTGGAGAGGTGATCGCCTCTTGTAAAAGGGCGTCACCTCTTCAATGTCTGCTCAAGATGCAATCGCCTCTTTGTAATGAGGCATTGCCTCCTCAAGGAGGCGATCGCCTCTTTAATGGTTCTACAGAAGCTTTAAAATCCCTAATTTCTTCTAATAACTCCACCATTTTCACTTATTTCTTTCTCTGAAACACAATCTAAACCTCCTAAAATGACCGAGAGAAGCTTGAAACAACTGCAGATGATTCTGAAAAGCTTAGATGGCAAATCATGATCTAAATTGGAGCCATTTCATCTACCCGTCTTCTGATCTTTACATGTTATAAAAATCAATTTCTCATTTCTTTATGTTCTTGCTCAATTTTGGGATTTTCAGAATCATGTCTTCAGGTTCAACACTGTGGAGCTTTTGTATGTATTCTCAATTTCTACTTTTTTCCTCTTTTGATAATGGCAATTCTAAGATTATGTATATTCTGGATCAAGTGGAAGCAGGCCTGAATCATTTTCCTCTTATACTGGCTGAAACAATCACCGGATTAGACAACTTTGCTGAGACTAGGTGCTTCACTAGGAGCCCTCTATTACTAGAGGTTTATTTTCTTTCTATTCTTCATTTACTACCTTTTTCTTCTATAATTCTTTACTCTCCGCATTTATATCTGCACAGGCATGGTTTCAAGAGAAACTGAGGCTACTCGAACCTCCCAGAGATATCACACATTACAAAGCAAGGCATTGTCGCACTCGAAGACTCCACCCTATTCAAGCAGATGTTCGGAGTTGGTTATCCACTTTCCCTGATACTCTGATCCAGTGGATGTGCCCATGGTAGAGGTTATAGCATGTGACCATCCAATCTTATATTTACTGTATGCCTGTAGTTGGCCTTTACTTTGCCACCTTTTTATAATTTGGCTCGGCTTTGCAGGTAGTACAGACAGAAAAAAATCAATTCCTAAGCTGGTGCATGAGTTTGAACCAAGGCCTCTCACTCAGAATTTTTTAGATAACTTGGCTGCCAACTGGCCTCAAAGGACCATTCAGAGGTATATTGACTACAATGGAGATTAGTCAACTGATGACCAGTATAAGGCATGGGTTTAGTTGTAATAAACAGAAATGGATGAATTTGTTATTAACAAAAGAACGAGGGTGTTATAGGCATCGAGTGCCCAGGGGGCTCAAAAAGGAGAAGACAGAATTAGCTTATGTAATTTAATCTTTATCGCTTTTTATTGAATGGAATTTCCTTTTTAGTTAAATAATGTGTAATAAGCATTTAATGCAATGTTCAACAATAATGAAGGCAATCCATTCCATTTAATCTGAGCTCAAAGCAATTATACATTTTTTCTGCTTACATATCTCCGGTTGTCAGTTGGTTTACCCTTGCAAATTTTTCAAACAACTATTTTTCCTCTCTCTCTCCTTTTCTAGGTCCTTAATTTTTACCTGAATAGCCTATTTTAAGGTTTTCAATCCAGTAAGACTTTTTAATTTTTCATTTTTTAAAGTCTCTAACTTTTGCCTAGGCAGGCTCTTTTAAGGTTCTCTCCCTAACGAGACTTTACAAAAAATATTTCTTCAGCTTATCTAGGCTAATGGGCTCTCTGAACTCATTCCCTTCTAAGTCAGATATGATAGCACTGCCCTTGGAGAATAGCTTCTTGATCAAATATGGGCCTTCCTAATTCAGCTTAAACTTTCCCCATGGATCTGTCATAATCGGCCTAGTCAGCTTTAAGACCAAATCACCCTCTTTAACTTTCCCTGGCTTAATCTTCTTGTTGTAAGCCCGAGCAATTCTTTTCTAATATAGCTGTGAGTGATACATGGCCTTCATTCTTTTCTCATCTAACAATGTCAGTTGTGCAAGTTGACTTTCTACCCATTAATACTCAGGGATTTTAGACTCTAAAAGAACCCTTAGTGATTGGATTTCCACCTCCACTGGCAATACTGCTTCACATCCATACACTAGAGAATACAGAGTAGCTCCGATCAAAGTCTTAGTAGTGCTTTTGTATCCATATAGTGCAAATTGTAGGTAATAGGCCCAATCCTTATAGTTTTCCAGCATCTTGGCCAAAATCCTCTTCATATTCTTGTTCGCAGCTTCTACAGCCCCATTAGCTTGTGGTCGATATAGAGAAGACTTATAATGTTCAATTTTGTATTCCTCCAACAAAGTAGTTGTCTCAACTCTAAATTGAACACTATTGTCAGATACAATGTGATATGGCAACCCGTATCGGCAGATATTATTCTTCTCTATAAACCTTGCCATTTCTTTTGACCCAACCGTGGTGAATGATTCTGCTTTGACCCACTTAAAAAAGTAATCGATTGCTACCATAATGTACCGATGCCCATTGGACACTTTTGGCCTCACTTCCCTAATGATATCGATTCCCCAAGCTGCGAACAGCCAAGGAGAAGTCAACCCTTGAAGTTCTATAGAAGGCAAATGGCTTACATCACCATATACTTGATAGTTATGGCATTTCTTTAAATGTTTCACACAATCTGCTTCCATGGTTAGCCAGAAATAACCTTGAAGAGTTATTTTCTTAGCTAAGACTGTCCTATTCATGTGCGGTCCACATACACCTTCGTGAACCGCTTCCATAATCTTTTGAGCCTCGGCCTTATCAACACACCTGAGGTGTACTCCTGTCGGCATTCTCTTATTCAACATTCCGTTATGGCCGATGAACTGCTGAGATAGCATTCTTAGGGACATCCTTTCTTTTCTATCAACATCATCAGGGAATCACCCCATTTCCAGATATCGTTGCAAATCCAGAAACCAGGGTTTCTCTGTGGGGTCAATCGACATTATCTTGATCTCTGCATGACAGGGAGTTTGGGATTTTACCAAAATGAGAGGTTTGACTGTTATTTATTTCTCTCTTTCCCATGTTGAAGCCAATGTGGCTAAGGTGTCTGCCATCTGATTTTCTTCTCGTGGCAAATGTACAAACTTGCACTGAGCAAAGGATAACAAAACAGTAATCGCATAATCCCAATACAATTTCAGTTTGTCCTCTTTGACTTCCCATTATTTGGTATCTATTTTACCACTAACATCAAGTCTCCATATACTGCAATCTCATTTGGCCCCATGTTTCAGAGAGCTTTCTAACTATAAATGCAGGCCTCATACTCTACTTGATTATTGGTGACCTCAAATTCTAATATTTTCACCATTGGGATCATTTCTCCTTCTGGTGAGATTAGAATTACACCTATACCTGCTCCCTTACTACTGACGGCCCCATCGAAGTACATTTTCCATGTTTGGATTTCGATTGTCCCCAGGTGTTCATCCAAAAACTCTAACTCCCATTCATGTCCGTCATACACTGAATTCTGAGCCAAGAAATCTACCACCGCCCTTCCTTTCACTACTTTCTTTGCCATATAATCTATATCAAACTTTGTAAGCAAAACCAACCATCTGGCCAATTTTCCTATGAGTGACGGAGTTTGCTGGAGGTATCTAAGTGGATCATGCTTTGAAATCACTTAAACCTTGAAGTATTAAAAGTAATGTCGAAGCTTCTTGGTCTCCTAAATCACTGCTAGACATGTTTTCTTTATGAGACTGTAGTTAGACTCATATGGTAGAAGCTTCTTGCTCATGTAATAGACCATATGCTCGACCTTTTCGTCACCTTCTTGAGCTAACGTTGTGCTTATTGCCTCTCTCTCGATGGCGAGGTAGAGAATCAATATCTTACCTGGTCTCGATGGTTACAAAATTAAAGGATTCATCAGATAATTCTTAATAGTTTTGAAACCTTGTTGACACTTATCATCCCAAACAACTGGTTGATTCTTCTTCAAAAGCTTGAAGATGGGTTCGCAGATAATGGTCAGCTTGGCTATGAACCTACTGATGTATTATAGTCATCTGATGAACCCTTGAACCTCTTTCTCATTCCTCGGTGCAGGCATCTCTTGGATCACTTTAACTTTATCTGGATCCACTTCAATCCCTTTCTGACTGACAATATGCCCTAATAACTTCCTAAATGTTACTCCAAAAACACACTTATTCGGATTAAGCCTGAGGTTATATTTTTCTGCTCTGGCTAGGAACTTGTCAAAAGCTTTAAATGTCATTCTCGCATCAGAGACTTCACCATCATGTCATCCACATACATCTCAATCTCCTTGTGGACCATGTCATGCAGCAATGTGGTAGCCATCCTATGATAAGAGGCTCTTACGTTCTTCAAACCAAATGGCATGACTAAATAATAATAGACTCCCTATTCAATGGTGAATAAAGTCTTCAGCTTGTCTATCACTGCCATCATGATCTAATTGTATCTTGAGAAACCATCCATGAAAAAGTATATGGTGTTGGAAGTCGCGCTATCGACTAAGGTGTCAATATACGTTAAAGAAAAATTGTCCTTTAGGCATGTCTTGTTCATATCACTGTAGTCCATACACATCCTGACCTTTCCATCTTTATTTGGAGCCAGGACAATGTTAGCCAACCACTGGGTATCATCGACCACCTCTAAAAATTTCACTTTTAGTTGCTTTTCCACCTCTTCTTTGAACATGAGAGCCTATTCCGGCCTTAGTCTTCTCTTCTTTTATTTTCTAGTGTGACGTGAGGATACATGGGGATTCTATGTTCTATAATCTCTCTATCAATCCCAGGCATATCCTCATAACCCTAAGAGAATACATTCTATCTTCTTTTTAGTGTTTCTTTCATTTTTTCTCTCTCCTAAGGAATTAAGTCAAAAGCAAGAAGTATATTTTTGGGATTATCGTATGTGTCCAAATTAAATGATTCAGTTTATACCAAATTAATGTCGAACATATGCATGAAATGATCATCATACACAGTATAACCATTAGGAAGAACATCGCACAAATAAGCAAAGTCAGATTCTATTACATTAATTTTAAAAAAGAAAACATTATCAGGTTTAAACAGGTTATAAAGAGAAATGTCAATATCATCATAGAAAACATCCATGATGGAATCCAACACATAGGATTCAAAGTTACGTTCTATTTTTTGGTTGGCAGCGTCCTTTGATTCCACTGCAGGGATATCCTCCTCGAGTTCCGGAGACAGCACCAATTCTTCTACCACTAGCTCTTCCATAGCAACTTTACTAGTCCCGTTCACTTATTCAACGAAAATTTTAAAATCGGGGACCAGTTTCTCAGCAATCATTAATGGCTCAAGAGCTCCTTGGTATGAATAACTGGCACCTTCTCCCTCCAAAGTCTCCCATAATCCCTTCTTCTTTTCAGCCTTAGCCTTGGACTTTCTAGTCTCTTGATAGCCTAACCCATACTTCAAAATGGGGACCTTTGGGTCAACAAAGCTTGACAAACCCTACTGATTCTTCCTCAATCCTAGTCCGGGCATAAAATTCATGCTCTTCATCATACTAATTATCTTCGGGTTTAGCTCATCTTCATAGATCATACAAACCTTAAAGCTCAGACTAACTAGAATCTCATTAGGAGCTAACTTGAGAGCAGCGACAGTGACTTTAGCCTCTGCTGAAATGGGTACAACCTTCCCTTAAAGTGGAAACTTGATTTTCTGATGAACAGTCAAAGGGACTCCTCCCAGAGGATGAAACCATGGCCTCCCGAAGAGAATAGCAAATGTGACAGGGATGTCCAGTATATGTAAATTGACCCAAGCTTCAATGGGTCCTGTCTTGATCAGAGCTCTAAAGGTTCCCACTACAGGCCTCTTCGTATCATCGTAGGCCTTAATAACCACCTCGGATGGCTTGAGATCAGCTTCAGTTAATCCCAGATTTGACCTAATCTTTAAAGGGCACACATTAATGGTGGATCAATTATCCACCATCATGCAGTAAGTTAATTTTCCTTTGACTTTCGCCTTAATAAATAAGGCCTTATGGTGGTCCCTCCCCTCTAATGGTAAATTTTCATCTGTAAACATTACTGCTTCATGGGGGCTTTCTGTCAATGAACAGACCATCTGTTCAGGAGTATGGTTTGATGGAATCCTTTTATCGTCCAAAGCTAGAACTAGTGCCTCCCTATGGGCTTTTGAGTTCATGAGTAACTCCCAAACACTAGCAAGAGTTGTTTCATTTTTTTGGCTTCAGCAAATTATGTGGCTCCTTCCTCCGCTTTTTCTGATTCTTCTTCCACTTTCTTTGACTCTTCTTTTAAGTCTATTTACCTTTCTTCAGACTCAGCAGATTTCATTCCTCCCTTTTTTCCTCAAGTTTTTTAACTAGTGGGATTTGTTTTCTTCTCTCATTTTCCCACAAATCAAGAGCTCCCCCCCTCTTCATCGTTAGAGCTTCATATGTCTAGAACGCTCACATTGAACTCAACAGGGTATTTTTCCAGACTCAGGCATTTTGGTTCGGGTTTTGATGGTGCAGGTGTGGTATTAACAAAGGAGTTCAAGACTTGCTCCTCAATCAAACTGGTGTTTATCATAAGCATGGATTAGTTTCTTGGTAGCATGTTTCTGTAATTGGGTAAGGGGTTATTTCTGGTATTTGGTTTTCTATTTTCAGGATTGGTGATTTTGCCTGAGTTAATTAGATCTTGGATCTCATGTTTCAAATGAGTGCAGCCATCGGTGTTATGTCTAATGTTCTGATGGTACTTGCAATACGGTTTCAGGTCAGCATTGGGAAATGGAGGTCTTTGTGGTAAAGGTTATTCTCGATTAGTTTTTCTAAGACTTTGGAAAGAGGCCTTCCTAAGTTGGAAAATCTTCTAGGTTGTTGAACAACATTGATTTGTACATTGCTGCTTGAACCTATCCCATTGTTGGATCCAGTTCCTTCTCTACTAGAGGGTCTCTAGGTGAAGAATTTATTGTCTTGGGCCAAATCTGACTCCTTCTGAACCCTAAACTTGTGTAGCTCTTCAAAATTTCTGATCCCTACGTCTCTCAACTTTCTAGAAAGCAAAAGAATATAACCCTCTATCACAATTGTCAACTGATATGACTTTGCTGGCCTGTGCTTCATTTGAGACAACTTCCCTCTCCATCTTGTCAGATACTCGGCAAAAGACTCATTGAACTTCTGCTTTGTGTTTTGCAGGTCCTTTAAAGAGACCTCCATTAGAGCGTTCAGACTGTACTACTTAATGAATGTAGCATAGAGCTCTTTCCAGTCACTTTGCACAGATGACTCCAAGGTATAATACCAGCGAATTAGAGCACCTTCTAAAGACAAAGGGAATTATTTGACAATTTGAGCATTTTTTAACTCTGTTGCACTCATGTAGGTCATATATTATTTCAAGTGCAAGTGAGGATCGTTGGTCCCTGCGTACTTCTTCATATCAGGGAACTTGAATTTCCGTGGTAAAGGAAAATCACCCTTGTGCAAATGTAAATCAGTATAATCAAGGGGAGCATCTATTCTTATTTCTTTCATCTGCATCTGCATCTGAGCCATGGTTTTAATGAGGTCTTTAGCCCAATCTGGCTTCTCTACATTCTCTAGAGCATCCATTCTTGGTCGAACTATTGGCTCAACCAATAGAGTTTCTCAGTCATCTTCTATTTCTTACCTCCCTGAATTCTTAGCATCAAGATCAAATGGGCGAGGTTGAGGTGGTGGCGGTTCTCTTCTATCCTCTCTTCTCATTTCTGCCATCGTCTCTCTCAAAATAGTTTTGGTATGTTCGGCCATTTCTGCCTTAAACTGTTCTAGATCGAAACTTGGTGATGTTATTTCTTTTGATATCTTGACTAAACAACTGGTGTCTGAGTGAGTCCAAGCAGATGATTGGTTTGAATCTATATCTGCAATCATCACTTATTAGAAACATGCATGGCGTGTATGCATGATATACATGTTTACTCAATTATTTTAGAAAGAAAACAATCACTTATTCACATATAACACGTAACAAGGCAAAGCTCTTCAAACGATATCTCCACCCTTATTTCTCCCACACGTGTATTCAATGACGAGTTCCTTATCCTAGGATTATTGGCCTGGTTTTGATAATCAACTAAGGACATCAAAACTAACGGACATAATAAATCTCTCAAGACAAGGCAGATAAGTAGCAATTATTTATAATAAAACCAAAGTCCATGTACAAAAGGGCCATAGTAGGCATGAAAGGCCTATTTTGGAATGGGCCATGTACAAATGGGCTATAGTGGCATGAAAGGCCCAATCTTGATATAATCCATTTTTAATAGGCTTGGATTTTATTGCAAGAATTGCTATATGGCATAAAACTCATGCAGTTTGGAAAAATCTTAGTGGATATTGCTAAGTCATTACATGAGGTGAGTAAAGGGTAACGAGCTACGGTTCCCACAGCTATATACATCCATTTATGTCTCCTCGCTCAAGGGTCCATGTGACGGGGATAGTACGTGTCGTGAGTGACAATAATTGAATACTTCACCACTAGGTTTGAGTGAAACACCGGCAACAAAGCAAAGATTCTTGTCGGGTTAATTGGGACTTGTGTGCTCATTGTGTGAAAATGTGTAGTGAATGTAGTAAAATGCAGAGGAAACAAGGAAATAATCAAGGATGATAAATTACAAAACTCTGGAATCAGTTTCTCTATCCCCAGTGGAGTCACCACTGTAGGCGGCGGGGTCTAACGCTCGCCCAAGTGTTTGATGACCACGACACTGTGCAAGCTCAGGGCCTGCGAGGAAATACAAAATGGGCTTAGGCCCAAAATGGAGATGGAGTCACCACCCGGATGAAAATCGGGACACACTTTATAGTAACTAGATTCCACGGAGGTACCCAGAAGTTATCATCAAAGATCGGGTTCGAAAACTGGGTATGGGCTTTTGAATGCCCACCCAACCTTACGGTTGGCCTCCGTGGAATCTAGTTGCTGTAAAGTGTGTCCCGGTTTTCATCCGGGTAGCGACTCCATCTCCATTTTGGGCCTAAGCCCATCTTGTATTTCCTAGCAGGCCCTGAGCTTGCATAGTGTCATGGTCGCCAAACACTTGAGCGCGTGCTAGACCCCGTTGCTTATAGATATATAGTTAAAATGACCAATTTTATTCGTTAAGGCCTTGTTTAGTTCAATTCCACTGAGGAATTCATTTCATTTGGAAATGAATCCCAAATAAAATTCATTTGCAAATAAATTTTTATTAATGAAGTGTGTTCGGTACAAATGAATAATTTATGGAATTTATTTCAAAGGAATTCCATATTATGTTATATTATGTTTAGTATAAATTTAGAATTCAAGTTAATTTTAATTTTGGTCAAAAATATCCTTTTAAATAAATTGTGTTTTTATCTTCTTAATTTAGAAAAAAATTATGCTTGGCAATCACCCTTCCCATAGTTTACAATTCTTACCTATGCACAGTCTCACTATGGTTTACTTTTTCTAGTAACTGGCATTGTGACTTGGAAAAAAAAAATCCAAAAAGCTAAACCTTTCTACCTAGGCACTCCAACTAGAGTAACGAGTATCAGAACATTGACAATTAGGAAAGCTACACAAAAATGGAGGATTTACAAGCAAAAACAAAGGTAAAACCAAGTTTAAAAAAAAAAAAGAATTAGATAGGCAAAACAAAGTGATATAGTAAATTTAACAATGAACTCATTGTATAGGGCAGCTAACGAGGGAAGAAAAAAAGACGATGAGAAAAAATAAAAAATAAGGAGAAAATAAAAATTAATAAAGAAAAAAATAAAAAGAAGACAATATATAATATTATTTTCATGGTCCAAAAGAAAACCAATTCAAATTAAAAGAAGGGTAAATGCACAAAATCGTCCTTAATGTATATGCCCAGGAGCAGATTGGCCCTGAAAGATTTTTTGGTCTCAATTAGGCATATAAATTTAAAATTACATCATTTCACGCCCCTCATTTAATAGAGTTATTTTTTGCCGTTACATTGGTGATGACATGGCAAAAATTGGGTCTCACAAAACTAGAATCCCCCTTCTTCTTCCTTATTTCTGACTTTCAATGGAGGAACCCTAAAAAATTAATCTCATCTTCTCAACAACTAGCAGCTTAAGACAAATCCATTCTCTTATTATTAAAGATTCTACCCATCTTTTTTTTTCCCACACTTAATTCGTTTAATTATTGCTCTACTATCGCTCACATTAGCAAGTGATTCAAGCGAGTGCACGTTGTATTTATTAATCCTAACCCATCTCTTATAAGCTTCCATGGCTTTAAAAGCTTTATTCAAATCAAGAAAATAATGTCGCTCTCAGCTCTTTAAATCCAAGAAATAGTTTCAAAAAAAAATCCAAGAAATTGAATCCATCTAAATCCAGAACCTAAAGTCTTTCTTTGATATTTCTAGACAAAACCAAGAATACAAGATTTCGATTCCATGAGGTATTTGGATGCGGAACCTTGCGAGACTCAAGTTGCAAGACAGGCAGGAGGAAGAAGGAGCAAAATTAGAGAAAGTTGGGAGATTTTGTTGCGTGCCAAAATAAGGCTATTTTTGTTTTAATCGTTTGATCTGACCGTAGGATGTTTGAGCTTCTCTCTCCCTTTACCATCAAGAAAGGCCTCTATTGGATCAAAAAATCTTCATTTCTTGAAAACAAATGGTGTGGGCTCCAATTTCAGCCACAACAACAGTAGTACCTGTTAACGTAGTTGATCAAAGATAGGATATAATAGTGGCAGACATGAAGACATGGCCTCATATGTGGCAGACTTGAAGACATGGAGACATGGACTCATATGTGGCAGGCATAAAGACATGGACTCATATATATATTACATATTTATATTATCAACAACATGTGCATATACACAATGACAGACATAGCAATGGACATACGCACATGGTTAGAAATGGGTTCAATATTCTTTAAATATTTTCTATACTTAGTTGGTGTATATATGTATATATATTAGTGGGCACACACATGGCTAGAAATGGTTTCAATATTCTTTAATATTTTCTATACTTAGTTGGTGTATATATGTATATATATTGGCTCTGTAAACTTCGATAGAATACATATGAAATCAACATCTCAAGCTCTCATCACATGGTATCAGAGACTCATCATTACAAAAACACATAATAATTTTTTTCCAGCATTGGTTGCGCTGCTCTGCCATCCAACGACGCTGCTCTGCCATCCAACGACGCTGCTCTGCCATCCAACGACCCAGAGCCGTCAGAACCTTCAACATGGCCCAACAAATCATCCCTGCCACAGCTCCTACCTCTGCTTCCGTTTCTACCAATTACACCTTCGCCATAAAACTTTCACCACAAAATTTCTTGGCTTGGAAGACCCAATTTGTACCACTGCTTAACTTTCACAATATGAACAGTCTGATTGATGGAACTCCTCCTCCTTCATTAACTATCACCTCTACTACTAACCTAAATGAAACATCTGTCAATCCTGAATATACTAGGTGGTTCCAATAAGACCAACTTTTACTCACCTGGTTACTTTCTTCATTAACTGAGGAGGTATACTCCTATATTATCGGATGTAAATCATCCTTTGCTGCATGGAGTGCACTTGAATGTGCCTTGGTTCTGTATCTCAGAACCGTCAGCTTTAACTTTATGTTGAACCTCAGGAACTTAAAAAGCATGACATGGACATCGCCTCCTACTTATAAAAAGCAAAAGCATTATCAGATGAACTTGCAGCAGCCGACAAAACTCTCTCATCCTCAGAGTTCAACATGATCATATATCGTAACATTGGTATGGAATTTTATCCTATCGTTTCAGCACTAAATCTTCGATAAGAACTCGTCTCTTTTTCAGAACTATATAGCCAACTTTTGTCCAATGAAATTCTCCTTAAGAGCTACTCCACGCCACCTGCTGCTCATTTATCTATCCGACCACATGTCCCTCCTTATCCAAAATCCCCAGTAGCTCATCCCCACTTTAACTCCTTCCGTAATAATTCACCTCACTAAAAATGCCAAATCTATAGTTATTCAAACCATACAGCTGATCGCTGTCATCGCTGTTATGCTCCTCGCAACTCACCTCATCCACAAGCTAATGTTGCCTGGCATTCATCAGCTCATCATCCGAGTGCTTCAAATTACTCGCCAATGGTTTATCCTCCCCATGATTTCACATCTGCTCATTCTAATTAGATTGCAGACACCGATGCAACTCATCACATGACACCGGCACTTCAGAATCTCACAAATCCATAAGCTTAAAAAGGTGTTGATCAAGTTACTCTTGGTAATGGACAAACAATGCCCATTGTTCATACAAGTATGGCTTCTTTGCCTTCAGTAAAAAATACTAGCTTGAAGTTACATGAGGTATTGCATGTCCTCACTCTCTCCAAATCTTTACTTTCAGTAAAACATTTTGCTCATGATAATCACTGCTTTTTTGAATTTGAGCCATCTCATTTTTTTTATAAAGGACAAGAAGAACAAGGCCATCCTATTGCAAGGCAAGAGTAGTCAAGGAATCTATGAACTTTCTTCCCCCAAACATCAAACATTTCTTCAAAAAAAAGTCCCATTTGATACGTGGCATGCAAGACTCGGTCATCCTCGGCCTTCTGTTGTTTCAAATTTGATTAATAAACACAATATCCCAGTTACATCTTCGCCATCTCGGTCTACCATATGTCATTCTTGTCGCTTAGGAAAAATGGCTAAGCTTTCCTTTGCATCCGTGGACCATTCAAGCAGAAACTTGTTTGATATTATTCACATTGATGTATGGGGACCTTCCCCAGTCCTTAGCAATTTAGGATTTAAATATTTCTTAATTTTTGTTAATGATTTTTCTCGCTTTTGCTGGCTTTTTCCTTTGAAAAATAAAAGTGATGTTTTTCATAAGTTTATCCACTTTGAAAATTATGTCAAACTTCAATTTAATTGCAAAATCAAAGTTGTCCACTCTGACTGGGGTGGAGAATACCAAAAACTCCATTCTTATCTCCAGCAAAAAGGCATAATTCATCGCCTTGCTTGCCCATATACTCACGAACAAAACGGCTTGGCTGAGAGAAAAATTTAACACATTGTCGATATGGGTCTAAATCTTCTTGCATATGCTTCCATTCCATTCAAGTACTAGTCTTATGCATTCCTCATTGTTGTTTGCTCTATCAACCAAATGCCGAGTACAAGTTTAAATAATCAAGTCCCATTTACTTCACTTTATAACAAACAAGTTGATTACACTCAATGTAAAGTCTTTGGATGTGCTGTCTACCCTTACCTTCACCCTTATAACACTTATAAATTTTCTTTTCATAGTACTCAGTGTGTTTATCTTGGTCAATCACCCGATCACAGTGGCCATTTTTGCTTAGATATTAAAACGGGTCGAGTGTACATTGCACGTCATGTTGTTTTTCATGAGCAACTCTTTCCGTTTCAACAAACCAACATTAGTGGTCAACCTACTTTCAATAAAACTTTCGCTCCCACCTCCACTCCTTAGCTCATGGTTCAAGTTCCTTCTACTCTTGCTTCAAGTATGTCTTAGTCATTCACTTCTACTCCAACACATTCACACTCTTTTCCCTTATCTCCATCTCCTTCCACTTTATCCCATTCAAACTTCACCTTATCTCCAAACCAACCACCTATTCAAACTGATCCCACCTAATCCACCTCATCCAATTCGTCCCCCTCTTCAGACCTCAACCTTATTGTTGACTTTACTACATATCCCAACTCCACTAAAATTTTGCCACCCACCACTACCACATCTGATTTATCCTGTACCCATAATATGCACCTCGACCTACAACCATGTCCAAACAACAATCACATTACACCACCTGAACCCACACCACTCCAAACTACCTTGAACTTGAACCTCATACTTACATTCAAGCTAGTAAACATATTGAATGGCAAAAGGCCATGTCTAATGAATTCAATGCTTTATTGTCTAATACTACATGGAATTGAGTTCCTAAACCTAACAATACTAACATTGTTGCAAACAAGTGGATTTACAGGATTAAACGCAAGTTTGATGGCTCCATTGATCGCTACAAGGCTCACTTGGTAGTGAAAGGCTTTACTCAATAAGATGGGGTCGATTATACAGAAACTTTCAGTCCCATTGTCAAATCCACTACAATTCGGACTGTGCTTGCTTTAGCCGCCATGTACAATTGGTCTATCAAATAACTTGACATATCTAATGCTTTCTTACATGGAAATCTCACAGAAACTATTTATATGGACCAACCAATTAGCTTTGTTGATCCTACTCAGCCATCTCATGTTTGCAGACTCAATCGCTCTCTCTATGGCCTTAAACAGGCACCGAGAGCATGGTTTTCCCGCTTGGTTCACTTCCTTCACAATCAACACTTTGTGTCCTCAAAAGGCCGACTCCTCCCTCTTCATTTACAACAATGGCAGCCATCATTTATAAATTCTTGTATATGTAGATGACATCATCATTACTGGGTCCTATTCCAAGCTCATGACCGATACAATACAAGCTCTTCAACGAGAATTTCCTTCTAAGGATTTAGGGGATCTACATTATTTTCTTGGAATCGAAGTTGAGCACAACCAAAGTGGTATTTTCCTTTCCCAAAAATGTTATGCTCTCGACCTTCTTGCTCAAGCTGGTTTGCAAAACTGCAATCCCTACAAAACACCTATGGCGGTCTCTCCTAAGTTGTCCAAATTATCCGGTGATCCTTGCTCTACAACCACTGAATATAGATAGTTGATTGGAGCTCTTCAGTATCTTACTATCACCCGACCTGACATATCTTCTCTGTAAATAAATTGTGCCAATTCATGCACAATCCAACCACTGCTCATTGGCATGCTTTAAAACGCTTATTGCATTTTGTTCATGGGACTGTCCATCAAGGTATTCATCTAAGCACTCACAATTCTCTTGCTATTACTTGTTATGCCGATAGCAATTGGGGAGGGGATCAAGATGATTGATGTTTAACATCTGAATATGCCATTTTTTCTCAAAAATTCATTGATTTCTTGACTCGCTAAAAAGCAGCCCACCATTGCTTGCTCATCCATTGAGAGCGAGTACAAGGCAATTGCAAATGCTATTGCTAAGTTTTTTTGGATTCGCTCTCTTCTCTCTGAGCGTCAACATCCACTAACATCTTGCACAATGTGGTGTGATAACATTAGAGCTGTCTACCTATCCTTTAATCCAGTATTTCATGCAAGGATGAAACACATTAAACTTGATTACCACTTTGTTCGTGAACAAGTGGCATCCGGAGCTCTTTCCATTTGGTATGTTACAACAGCAACTCAATTGGCCGACTTGTTTACCAAGCCCTTATCGCTGTCTCAGTTCCAATTCCTCTGTCAACAATTACCTCTCTAGCCACCCAAGGACTTGCAGGGGGCTGTTAACATAGCTTATCAAAGATAGGATATAATGGTGGCAGACATGAAGACATGGCCTCATATGTGGCAGACATGAAGACATGGAGACATGGACTCATATGTGGC
>CATIWM010494090.1:0-23692 GCA_949671775.1 Mallotus repandus
AACAATAATTCATAATATAAAAATTATTCATAAATTGAATGAATAGAGATAAAATCAATTTACATGTAATTTCGATCAAATATATTCCAACAAATACTCGAATTAAATTACACTAAGAAAAGTCTATTTGATAAAAAAAAATAGCACTTACTTTTCTATTATTAATATGTTATAACACTTTTCTTAAAAATTAAAATTACAACAATTTATATATGATGATTTTTCGTTAAATTTTTATAATGTATATTTTTAATCATGTAATTTAACTTTTGTATTTTTTTAAAAATAATTTTGATAAGAAAAATAAAAATAAAATAATGCTCATATGATATTGATTTTCATAAAAGTAAAAATTAAAAAATTATTCATGAAAGTGAAAAAAGATTGTTATTTTTTTATAATTAGTGCAAGTTTTATAATTGTCTAAATAAATTTAAAGTTAAAGAGTGCTTATTGAGAAAATAATTAATTGTTCTAAGTTTTTTAATGCAAAAAAATGATGTAAGGCCAAGTATAAGTAGTTTTTTAATTTTAAACATGAAATAGTAGATTTAGATAAAAAAAAATAAAAAGAGTAAAGTTTTATAATAGTAGTTAGTGAAAAAATAAGCATTTTAAACAAAAAGTAATTATGTAAACTGAAATTCTAAAAAATAAAAGGGGTGTAAAATTTCCATCCAAAAAAGATGAATCTTCATCAATTGAAAATTAAAAATGCATCTTGATAAAAATAATATAAATAATAATACAATAAAAAAATTAAAATTAAATATTGCTTAGTTTGTGAAATTTCTTATTGCTTATGTATTATCTCATTAATAAAACACTTTTGATTTAAGTTTACAACTTAGTGATCCATATGCTATTGTCAATGTTTCTGATTAGTTGTAAATTTACTTTTAAATATTTAAATAAGTCTGAATATAGCAGAATTTTCACAATACAAAAATATTCAAAATCTATATAGGATAACCACTAAATACTCATTAAAAGTATTAAAAATTTCATGAAAAAAATTTAAGATTTTAATAGGAAAAAACAGACTACACATATATATTTATTAAATGCAAAATAAATAAATCAAAAGGACGATAAGAAACCACTATCGATCAAAATTAAAATGAAATTTTTTTATAAAAAAAAAAGAGAAATTAAAAAAGACCACTAGAATTATTCTATAATGTGATTCTAATTTCTATGTTGTTAAACTCATCATAATTGTACCTCATAGCTTCCTAATCTCCATTTACATGAAAATTTGAATAATGTAAACCCATTTATATTTTTGCTAACCCACAAACAATATAAATTTAATTACCATCCATGCATGTTCTTCACATTACATTTGGTACTACTGTGCATTACCTTTGAGACTTACATGCATACTAAGCTATTAATTAGGTAGTGCGTTGTATCATACGAACTCGATAATAGAATATTAAAACTAACATGAAACTCTAGCTAAAATTTTTAGATTAAATAAAAAACTATGAAAAATTTATCATTTCAGAAACAATCAATTGAACATTGATAGGCATATAGGATTGAAAATATATTTTTGAGGCCTTTTTTTTTTTCTCTTTTTCCTTCTTTGAAATTTTGATTGATGTGTGAGAGGGAATATGGAATAATCTATATTTTGTATCCCGCACTTTTATTTTTTTCTTGATTTATTCCCTCCACTTTTATTTATATAGATCGAGTCCTTGTACTTTTTTTTTATTTACTTTCTTCACTTTTATTTTTGTTTACATTAACCCTTTATACTTTTATTTTTGTGAACATTAAGTTCTTTTACTTTTATTTTAGCAAGATTAACCTCTTTAATAAATATAATTCTAAAAATTTTCATCAACTATATTATAATTTCATTACTTATATTTTATTTTATTTTATTTTATTCTAAATAAATAATTTAAAATACTTTAGTTTATTCTACTAAAATAAATTTTATTAGAATTTAGCTTAAGTTTTTATTTTTATAATGTTAGAGACAATTTTTGTTAACCAATAAATTATAATTATATAATTTATATTTAATTTTCATAAGAATATTTGGCATTTAATAGTATCTTTATAATTTTTATAGTAAAAATAAAATATAAATAATTAAATTATAATATAGTTGATGAAAATTTTAAGAATTATATTTATTAAAGGGATTAATAAAGGTCTAAAGATTTAATGTGAACAAAAATAAAAATGTGAGAGTAAATTGAGAAAATTATAAAAATGCAGGAACAAAATATGGGTTATTCCGAGGGAACACACATGAATGCATGCATACAAATATGCTTTGAATGCAAATATTGATCCCATCATCTTCCACTAATGGTTAGTGGGGATGAAAATGGGTTTACTGCATATGAGCAATTGTCAAAAGTGGCCTCCAAATTCTCCTATTTTAAATGCTAACTTGCACTTCATTTAATAATCAATCACCACTACGTTTTTCAAGTATAAGTAGCTTAGTTGCCTGTATTATTCCTCATTCATAAAACCTTTGAAACATCACAAAATGGCTGCATTCAATTCCGCAGCTGCTATTGCTTTGCTTCTTGCAGTTTCAGTAACAGTTTCTGAGAGCCGAGTGCAAAGAAAGGACCTGGGTCTTGATCTTGGTGGCATAGGAGTTGGTGTTGGAGTAGGTTTAGGCCTTGGTTTAGGCGGTAGTGGCAGTGGTTCAGGATCTGGTGCTGGTGCTGGTTCGAGTTCCGGATCTAGTTCAAGCTCAAGTTCAGCCTCATCCTCCTCCAGTTCAAGTTCTGGGTCAGGTGGAGGATCTGAAGCAGGTTCATCCGCAGGGTCTTATGCAGGATCACGAGCAGGGTCAGGATCCGGGGGAAGTCAAGGAAGTGGGTCAGGTCAGGGCCAAGGCCGTGGTCGTGGTTCTGGGTCGGGTTCTGGAGGCGGAAGGGGTGGGGGTGGGGGATCAGGCGGAGGAAATGGGTCAGGACAAGGTGAAGGGTATGGTGAAGGTTATGGGCATGGTGAAGGCTATGGAAGAGGCGACGGCAACTGAATGCATTGATCTCTTATTACTTAATTGAAGCTAATATAAGGATGATATTTGTGAAAAAAATTAAAGAGTTGTAATAAAAGTTTGGTTTGGTCTAAATTAATGTTGCTTTTGTTATCCTTCCAAAATAAATTAATGTGATCATATTAATTAATTTTAAAGCATGAAATGCATATATGTTTTGGTTTGGTTTGGTGTGGTGTGGTCCGGATGAAATGCATATTTGTTTAAAGCATGAACAATGAACCTTAATGTTAGTGGCAAATTAGATACAGCCATAATTTTTACTTGTTTTTCGTCTTCAATGTTGGATCCGATTTCAAAGTTTGCTTTTCTCCTAACTGATTCAAAAATTATTATTTGTTCTCTTTAATTTTATCATTTGATACAACAGGAAAATTACTGGTTTACTTGGAAGATAGGCTATGATCTTACCATAAATTCTCAAGAGTTAATTTTTTTTATTACAAATAATATTGTTTATTATTCAAATTAGTTTAATTAATTTTGCAAATTCTTAACTCAAAATTTTTTTTATTAATCATCAAATCTCGATATGATGGAATTTTTATCCTTCAAATCACACATTCTTGGCCAAAAATAATTCATTTAAACTGATAGGCACATTTTTTTTTTTAGGATAAATTATCATTAGTAAAAAAGAAAAAAAAAACACAAGAGAGGAGTGACACATAGTTCAATCCGAAATATAATTGGACAATTTAACTTGAGATGGAGATGTAAGATATCATATAAATTCAAGAAGAAGTTTTACATAAAGGTATATCATTAAGGCTCGATTTATTTTGGGAAAATGTTATAGTGAATTTTTTATATTTTTTTTAGTATTAGACACATTTAAAAAATCAAATGGTGAAATATAGTTTTTAATTATTGAAGATTTATATTATTTTTCCAAAAAATAACTACCATTTTTTAAAATCAAAATTCTTATAAAAAGCGAGATTCTACATAATTTTTTTTTATCATTTTATTGTACTTTATTTTGATCACCATTGAATGAATATGTTTTTTATTATTTAATAATAATTATTGAAAAATTAAAATAACTGTAGAAAACACCTTATAAAAATATAAATTATCACAAAATTATAAATAAATATCAATTAATATAAAAATAACTGAACAATTAACTGTAGCAATTTTCAAATATTATCAACTGCCACTCACCAGTGCCAATCATCGGCCAATCACAGAAAAATTTTGAAGTTGATTAATTTGGGTATGGTTCTATGAAATTTTAAATTTTGTGTAATTATATTTTATATTAATAAATAAATAAATATAATAATATTTAAATTAATTAATGATAATAAAAATATATTTTCATTAAAAAGTAAACTTAATAAATTTGTACCTTTTGAACGTGGCGTATCCTTTTTGTTATCAATTTATAAACTGATTATTTAGACATTTTAACTTGATATGAAAAAGTCTTATTAATATATTTTAAAAAAATTATCAAATTTTATAAATGATATTTTATAAGTTAAAATAAAATTATTTAAACATTTAAAATAGCTGAAAATGTTTATAAATCATATTTTTAATAAATGAAATGTCTGTTGATGAGATAAATTAATAAAATATGGTAAATTCAAAAGATTATATAAGTCTAAAAAAATAATTAACTTTTTCAACAATATATGCTGGATTTTGAGGAATTTCATAAAAAAAATTCTGAAACAAATGGAGCCAAGTTAAAATAACAAATCTTATATGTATGCAGCATGCATCCGTAGAATTAATTATTGATGACAATTGACAATATTAATGAATTAAAATCCATGCTACAAATAATCAACAACGATAGCAGATGAGATAATGGCTTTACATATATAATTAAAGTTGCTGGCTTAGAAGTTTCTGGACAAGAGTGAGAAATAAACATAAAATTACTTTTATATAAATGTTGTACAAGAAAAATTGAAGAAAGAATGCCAAGTGCCCTCTTCTGTTGGAGAGGCAACATGCAGTCAACACAAAATGGGAAGTAATCATTCTCCACTATGGTTTGTGGGTGCATGCGATGAAGGGTCGGCAACCTCAACCCCGAACACATGTCCAAAACCACAGTTTACACCATACTGCACCCATCTTACCTACAAATTTCTGTCCAGAAATAATATTTAATCCCACATTACCCACGTCTCAATTACTTCCACTTCAATCACATTCATGTCAATTAGCTAGTAACTTTATTTTTTTTATATTATCTTTTTCTGCTTAGATGCTGGAAGAAAATTTAAGTGAATTTTAGTTAAATTTTTTTGACAAGGTTTTTTTTTTTTGGATAAATTTTGACAAGTATTTTGGTTCTTAACAAATTTTAGAAAGCTCTCAATGACTAATCACAGCAATCTTTTATTAATAGGAGGTTTAGAAACGAAGAGTTCATGATTTAAATATGAATCAATTGACTTTTTGAATAAAACAATTGAACGATCTAAATATGAATATATTGTATAATAGAATATAATATTTTTCTTTTAATTTAAGTACTTTTTTTTTAAATTAATTATGATAAAATTTGAAATACATATGTCATAACATTTTTGAAGAAAAATAATTAACAAAACACTCCTTACTGGCCACTATTTGCAGTTATTAATTAATTAACCATGTTACAAACAAATCTCATAATGTTTTAATATTTTGCAGCGTTTGCCTGTAAGGGAGTAAACTGTAGTAACTCTTCTCGAAAGATATTCTGATATGTAAAGTTCAATTCTTACCGTTATCAATTTAAAAAATGAGAACTATCCAATAAGAATATTAATATGATTTTTAAATTTACCAAAAAATTATTTTGCAGTATTTGATTCTTGCCCCATATATATATATATATTCTCGAATTAAGTTACGGTATCATTTATCTACCGAAGCTTGGATGAAAGTATCAGCAAAATAAATTCAACGCCACGTCAAAAAAAATTCCAACTAAAATATCACAAAACTGCAAAATGGAAGCACCAATGCTCAACAGTTCAGACGTTTACTATAACAGCATAAACCCTTAGAATCAACAAGTATAAATAGCTCACATCTCTCCACAATCTCTCCGTCAGAAATCTTCTAATCCAACAATCGTACATCGAATACAACATTCTCTCTGGAGTGCCATTTGTTTTTGGGTTAGAGGCCAAAAGAAATGGCTCAACTCATGTCTCTAGCATTTATAGCTTCGCTTGTTGCCATATCAGTGATAGAATCTGAGAGCAGAGTTGCAAGGAAGGATTTAGGAGTTGATCTTGGTGGTGTAGGAGTTGGGGTTGGAGCAGGAGTAGGGCTAGGGTTAGGTGGTAGTGGCAGTGGCAGTGGCTCTGGGGCTGGAGCTGGGTCTGGTTCGGGTTCAGCAGGTTCTGGTTCTAGTTCTGCATCAAGTTCCTCTTCTTCATCCAGGTCAAGTTCTTATGGTTCTGGAGGCTCCGGTGCAGGTTCCGAAGCAGGTTCATCTGCCGGTTCCTATGCTGGGTCTCGAGCTGGGTCAGGTTCAGGAGGCAATAAAGGCCGAGGAGGTGGTTCCGGGTCTGGTTATGGACAGGGTTCTGGAAGAGGAAGTGGCTCAGGTAATGGAGAAGGTTACGGTGAGGGACATGGGCAAGGGTCTGGTTATGGAAGTGGCAGCGGCAATTAAATTTAGAATAAACAAAAGTTTAGTTGATGACGATGTGACATATATGTAAAATAAATAAAGCATGTTTTGATCTGATGGCCGTTGTGATCATAAATCTCTTTGAGTGCAGCCTGCTGCGTGTTCTCTATTATAGCATTCGCGCATGGCTTTGCTTTTTAGTTCTATCAGTATGCGTCTAGCTTTATGGCCAATATTCCTGCCATTATTATGTAATAATACTGAATAAATTCAATAAAAATCTTGTTATTTTTGTTGGTAATAATCCATGTATAAATATATCGTTCAGAACTCTATACAGCACGGAGTTACTCGTTTGTTGTCGGGCATGCATACGTGCTTAATTAAGTTGCTCACTACTCTACAAAAACTGCACTAAATCTTTGAGACATTTATACTCTTGAAGCCCTGTTTTCCATGCCTCTTCAAAATTTTGTCGACTTAATCGCAGGTATTTTCGTCGATGAAAATCTCACCTGCATGATACAATTGAGGATGAGGACCTGTTTATACAGATATAGGATTTAACCTAATCCAATTAACATGGTTCCAGCATTTTGAGTCAGAAAATATATATTCATAGAATAACGTTGATATTTTATCCAAACTAAGGCTTCATATATTGGTAATGATAGCTTAATTTTTTTTTTATAAGCAGCGATAATTTTATTAAAATAGAATCCAGGAAAAACCCAGAATTGGCATCACGTAATGATAACTTCATTACGTGATGCTTGATAATTAACGGATAACAGGAAAAAAAAAAATCTTTTTCCTTTTTACTTTTTTCCTTTTATATATATCAAAAAACAAAATGATTGGCTTTATAATCAAATGTTATTTTAAAATTATTTCAATTTACTTTTCTAAATTTATATTAATTTTATTTTAAAAATCAAATTATATCTTTAAAATTTATTTTTAAATCTCTATAAAATAAATTTAACGATAAGTAACATCTTATTATAAGTTTTTTTCTTAAATAATAATTTTAAATTTTAATTTTACCACTCTCGAAATAAATTTAAAAATTAATTTCTAATCATTTTTATAAATTTTAAATTTTCACTAAGAGTTTTAATTTTAATTATTTTAAAATCAATTCTTAACTTTCAACCATTTTATTTAAAAACTTTTCGCCTAGGGATTTAGTAAAAAAAATAAAGTATGTAATGGAGAAACTAAAAAAATTTAAATACTAAAATATTAATAAAGAATACAAAAAATATTTGATTTTTCTGAAAAATATGAAAAATAAAAAAACTTAAAAATTTTATTATTACTTATATTCGTAGTTAAAAATTCTTACTTTGTATTTTTATTATTTTATTAATATTAATATATAATAAATTGATTTGTAAATGGAATTTTTTTATTATTTTCATTAATTAATGAATAAAAAGTTAAAATTTTATATAAAAATTTAGAATTTAATTTCTAAGTTTATTCTAAGAGTGGTAAGATTAAGATTTAAAATTAATAAGTTTAAAACTTTAATAAGTTTTTTAATATGAATTTTTTAAAATTAAATAAAATGATACAACTTGTGAAGTTTAAGAAAAAGTAAATTATTGCTTAGAAGCTTTTTATTTAAAAAAAAAAGAAAAAGTAAATTAAAATAATTTTAAAATAAAATTTAATTAATAATTGGCCCAAATTTTAGAATACAACTAATCATGTCCCCTATATATCAATTATATATCAGCACACAAAAAGAAAATGTGCTGAAATCTGCTTAAGAATTCCCTACTTAAAAGAGGATCATTATTTGATGTAGCATGAATGTTCAAAATTTCTTGTGATGATACTAACAAAATTTTAATTGCGTTGGAATTGTCTTTACCAGGTTAAATTTAGTGCAAATTTCCTTTGCTAAAACTATATTCTAGTATAATTTTGTGGTGATCAGTCGCATAATTCTGTTAATTAGTCTGTTCCATGGATCAATTCAAGACATAAAACTTTAGATAATCAGCAACCAAGTGGTATCTTCAGAATCACTCATTTGTACTTAAATCTTGTGGTTAGAATTGACAGAACATATACAATATGCTCTATTATTCAAAAGAATCGCAGCATGCAAAAGTAAACAGTACTGTTGCTTACGATTCAAGGTTCTCATGATGTGGTACAGTCCACATATCCTATCAAACACATATGCATCATTGGTGAACAATTTAAAAGTATATACTAAGAGTTGGTGCATGTGTGGTTATCTTTAATTATAAAGATGGAGAACAAGTGGGTTGGTTTGACATATATATAATATGTGTATTTTAGGGACAACTTCAATACGTGTACATTATTTCTCAATAATTTATATCATGATAATTAATAATAAGTGATGAAACCTACTCCACTCTGTCTCTGCGGTGTAATCAACTTAATTATATTGGTGAAATTATTCAACTCTACTATAGTTGATGCCAACAATATAAAATGCATGGCAAAAATGCTAGTTAATTTTTAATTTAAAAAAAAAAGATAAAGTAGACATATTACACCCTATAATTAAATTTTAAAGATATATATTTTATTTTTACTAATTAAATATAAAACACTTAAATTATATGTCATAAAATATGATAACAGACTATAATATATTTAGTGTAGTTAAAAATTTCTCAATTTAATTAGGGACAACAATGTATAGCAGGCTACAATGTCACTGCTCGCTACACAAAAAAAGTTTTTTTGAGACAATTCCTATTTTCCCCCCTATCTTAATAAAAAAAAATTTTAATTTACACTTTTGAAATTTTAGTTTTTTTAAAATAATGGAATCTAAAAGGACAAATGTATAGTTTCACCCTTGAATTTTACTCAATTAACCTCATACATTCCTCAACTTTTATTATGTTTTATTCAATTTTTAAACATTTATTTTAAACCTATTTAATCCTTATAATACAAAAAATCGAAGTATTTTATAAATCAATATTGATATGGACACAAGAGAAACTTATATAAATTAAAATAATATTTAATGAAAGAGAGCATATAATTAAAAATAAATTTTTTTAACTTTTTAATATTAGTTTTTAATTCTATTTGTATTGTTTTAAAGCAAACTTTAGCATTGTTTGTATTTAAATTCATTTGAATTTAAAATTTTATATTTTGATATTGTATGAGTTAAATAGAATCAAAAAATACAAATTGAATTGTGAAAAAGGTTCAAAATAAAAGTTTAAAAGTTGAATAGAAAATAATAAAAGTTAAGAAGCGCCATAGGTTAATTATTTAAAGTTCATGGGTGAAACTATGCATTCAGCCGAATCTAAAATGAATTGGTGAATTAGTTGTGTTATGATTTAAACACCTATAACTTGTAACTTATTTATTTATTTATTTATCGTAATTATAGAAATAATGAAGTGATAAAATAGTAAAATATCATAACTAGCAATGCACTATTTACATCGCTAGCTATGACATAAAACATTGTGCTTTAATTAGTGTCTTAATATAGTTAAAACTTGTACCACATTGCTGGAATTTAAATTCAAATTCTTTTTTTTAATGTAATGTGTAATTCAACATAATTCAACTCAAGAAAGCTTTAATTTCTCGTTCTATTGTGTTAAAAAAAAAAAAAAGATAAATTCAAATATTAAATTCGTAAAATATTAAAGTTATGCATATTTTATCTTGTAAAAATTAAAATCTGTTGATCACATTGAATCAAGTGAACATTTTCATCATTGAAGATTAAATAATCTAATGGTATAACTCCTTTTAAAATATTAATAAGTTAAAAAGTACGATCAATTTTTCTCTTTCTCCTTTTTGTTTGAAAAAAATAAAAATTTTGAGCTAGTTGATCGAATCCAGACCCTAAAAATTAAGACTATCAACTACCATAAATCATTTGTTACTTAGAAAAGTTTTTGCAATCAATTTATAACATATTAATTTTAAGTGTTTTATACTTGAAAAATAAAAATATAATAGGATATAATAAACACTCAAAATAGGCAATAATTTCCCTGTTATGAGTGAGCAACCCATAATCTTTACAATTCATATGCATCAAAATCTCGAACAGTTCTAAATATATTCCTCTTACATCATTTCAGCTACAAACGAGCACACCATTAACATCTATATATAGCAAGTGCAAAGATTTTTTTTCCCCATTCTAAAGTTTTGATTAAATATAATACTATATATTAATTATGCTCATCGTATCCACTATCTTCAATTAGTGGGGGGATTCATGGGTAGGCAAACGGCACCTTCCCTCAATAATGTAGTGTCTAACGTTGTATACTGCAAAATCATAATCATCATCATCTCAGCCTGCAAATTCTTTAGTCTTTTTCAGCCACAAAATTTGGCAGTAACCCAGTTCACATTTCCCCATCTTAAAGCAAACCAAACCACATGTGCCTCCACTACTTTGCTACAGTATACACGCCTACAAACAAACTTTTTATGCCCACTATCTATGTACCACACGTACCAACCCTCTAGTATAAATATAGCTATATTCTTTCACTCACCCATGTCACCAAAACCTCTAAAACTTTCATAATCTTTGTTATTTTTGGAGCTTGTTGTGTGCTTTGCTCGTTTACTTCAAGAATGGCAAGTTTCAAGTGTTTAGCAATTCTTGGTTTACTTGTTTCAGCTTTAGCAGTGAGCGAATGTAGGGTTGCAAGAAAGGACCTAGGGCTTGACCTGGGTGGAGTTGGGGTAGGTTTAGGGGTTGGAGTAGGGCTTGGACTTGGAGGTAGTGGATCAGGCTCAGGTGCAGGAGCTGGGTCCGGGTCTGGTGGGTCAAGTTCTAGTTCTAGCTCAAGCTCTAGTTCATCTTCTTCATCCAGGTCTAATGGTGGCGGGTCCGCAGGATCGGAAGCTGGGTCATCTGCTGGATCCCATGCCGGCTCCAGGGCCGGGTCAGGCTCAAACGGGCATGGCAAATGAGCTCCATCTATTCTAAATGAAAACGAAAATAATAATTAATCAAGCACATCATCTACTATCACAATAATTAAGCAGATGATGATTAGTGTGTCCTATATGAAATTCTACTTTATGTATCTTGTCTATGCTATGTTGGGTTTCTCTCTCTTTTTTTTTTTTTTTTTTTTCTTTTTTGAGGGAGGTTTCTCTCTTCTGTTATGTTTGCAGGGAATGAATATATTAATGTAAGCCATGGTTTTAATATGATTTTTGTTAGTTTTAGCTTTAATTACTTCAGTGGTACTTAATTTATTAATTCTTAAACTAATACCTATTTTGAAAATTTAACTATCGCAACCCTTTTAGATTTTATATGCAACTATGGGTGTATATAAGTCTGAAGACCCATTTAAGATATGTTTGCAAAAATGTTATTTAAAATCAAATGTTGATGTGTGTGTGTATATATATATATATATATATTTCACACTAAATTTTACATAAATAAGTGAGAAAAATCAGGTTGTTGAAATATCTATACTTGCAGATCCCTCTAATATTTTTAACCCTTTAGTTGGTATAACACAAAATTTTATAAAATTTATTTACAAATTTAAGTTATTGTATTTCATTTAAATGAAAATTTTATAAAATTTATTTGCAATTTCATTTTTTTAAAATTTTGTGGAATTACTCATAGTTAAACCATTCTTATTGTTTCTCCAATTTTTGGGGCGTGCCAAAAAGATTATTGGTGAATTTTTGCAAGCATGCTAGAGGATTAATTCCTCAAAATAAAACTTAACTTCTTTCAGACGAATTATAGATTCCCAAATGCTTTTACCACAATTTGTTTGGATTTCAAGCAAATGAAATAAAAATTAATAAAAAAAGCTATTGAATAACAAAAGGAAATTGTATTAAGTGAGACTTAGTACAAGCTAAAAGATAATTTACTTTAAAATTAACAAGAGGTATGTTGTAAACAAAAAATGAAAATTTGTTAAAGATTGTTTGAATAAAATTTAGTTGAACAATGATTGATTTATCAGAGTTGATGATGATTGTTGTTGTGTTGATGATTGTGGTGTCCCAGTCCTTAGTGAATCCCTATATTTATAACCAAAGATGCAGACTTCCAATAAGCTTTTCTCTCCATTTGTCATCAATTGGAGAATTAATGTTCGTCACCTTCACTTTAGTTCACTTCCCCAAGTCTTTCGGAGTCCTGGAATTTTCTCGCTTTGTCACCAAGCTGCCTCCATCTCCAGAATCTTCTAGTGCCTTAATCATTAAGTTGCGCTAGTTATGGACTGGGTTTTTCACTTATTTTGGGTTTCAAAATTTTAATTAAATCAAATTTGATTATTAATTTTAATGGCCTTAAAATATTTCAGCAAAAAATTTAAATATGGCGCAAATAATGCCCCACATTTAATTAGCTTGGGTCAAATCCAAAGCTAATTTGCATGTAAAATAAAAGGCCCAATATTTATGTAGCTTAAACTCTCTTCTCCAATTTTTCACTTTTTATTCTCAAAACAAGCCCATTACAGACATCAACAAATTTTGTCAGAGGCAAAAATTGACTACAGGCTATTATGAAATTTCCTGCACTTCCCCAAGCTCTCAAGCTCAACCGAATTCTTCTACATTTTTGACAAAAAATTCAAATTCAAATTTTTGAAGAAATTAAAGAGAATCAATCAATTAATTTCTTGTTAATTTTCCAAACTCCTCAAGAAAAATGCAGTGTTTCTTCTTCAAATTCTCCTCACTTTTTTTAAATTGCTTTTAAAATTCAAATACCCAAACATTGAATTACTTAAAACTCATAATACCCTCCTCAATTTCCATAAATTCACTAATTAACCCTTAATTTTCAATTTCCCTAAAATTTTCTTCTTTTTTTCCCTATTTTTTCTCTCTTCTCCATCTCACTCTCATGTTTCAACTACGTTTCTACCCACTTCTTTGCTGGACCATCGTAAGCCGCCACCTCGGCGTCGTAAATAGCCTCCGCTGAACAACGGCTTGCTGGCCTCTCACATGTAGCGAACAATGACCAACTGCTTCAGTCGGGCTTGTGCATGCCTCCACTTGCTCCTCACATCGCATGCACAAGGCTATCACCAGCAGCCATGTTGCTGCTACCAACATCGCAGCGCCCAACACTGTTGTTTCTTCTCCTGCTAGCAATGACGAGCAACATCAAGAAGCTACTCTCCTTCCACATGGGCTAGCTACACCTCCTCTGGCTCAGGTTCGCATTTCTCACAGCAACTCTCACAGTCCCTTTGCCGAATTTGCAGCTTTTTTTAGTCAAACCAAGCCACTTTAAATCAATTTTCCAAGAAAAATTACAACACTCTCAAATTCAAACTTACTTCAGAAAAAGATTCAAACAAGGTAATGGCTTCCCCAATTTAATTTTTAATTTACGTTCCTGGATACTAATTTTTGAGAAGTTGTTTTTGTTCTTGGATGCTTAAAATATCAATTTTGTTTGGGTTGTTGTGAATTTTTGATTGTCTGATTACCTGAAAATATTAACTTTATTCGACTACTTACCCAAAAATTAATCGTTGTTTGTGCTTGTCTTAATGTTTGAATTTCTTCGATTCTATTTTGGCAATTTTCATGCCAAAATGATTTTAATATCTCTTACAAGGATAAAAGCATAAATTCAAGCATTTGATGCTTTTATGTTTGTGTTGTTCCATGATTTTGGGTTAATGACCTTTCTTTATGACAACTGGTTTGAACAACACATTGTTAATCTAATATGAAACTATTAAATTTTCATGTAAAAATTTAATCAATTTCATATACTCTTTCATGTCCATTTAATTGCTTGCTTTGGTTAATATATTATAACCCAAAATTTCTAGGCAAAATTTCTAGCAAATGCCAAAATAATAGCTTGGTGAAGACATAAATATTTTCCTTATCCAATGCAATGCTTAAAACTTGGCTTTGATTCTTCCTCTTGTCGAGGCTTTAGGATAGGTGTCCCAACTTAGCATATAAAAGGATGATTCGGAAGTCTGATATAATGACAACTTTAACCAATTTTCTAAATTAAAAAAATTGGTCCTTAAATTGGTTGGCCACAAAAAATTTAATTTCCCCAGGCTAAAATTCTCTAATGCCCAAGTTATTATTTCATTATTTAAGCCAAACGTGGTTTTCTTTTTAACTAATATCTTTTGGCAATGAATTGCCAAAATAATTTGTTCTATGCATGTAACTAGAAAATTTATCAAACTTCACTATTTTTCAAATGGTTTCTCCAAAATTCCTTGCAATTCAACAATTTAACCAAATATATTTCACCAAAACATATATCTATTGTTCTATTTTGGCAATGACACACTTCTTCCTCTTTAACATTTCTTGGTGAACTCATATGGTCTTAAGCTTGTTGTTGCTTTTTGGACAATTTGGTGATAAAACTTGTGTTCTTGGAAGAATAATTTTGCTTATTAATATTGGGAATTTATTTGTCAAATTTTGGTTAGCCGAAGAATTCAAATGCTTTAATTAGCATTGCTTTAATAATCTTGATTGGCATTTAGATATGTTATCTTGCTCTTAGCTAAAAATTTTGTTCATTTAATTTATCGGTTTTTCTTTCCTTTGTGATTTGCCAATTTTGTGTTGGAATATGGCCAAATGCAAGTTTAGCTTAGGGAATATAGATTTGTTGCCAATATTTAAACCCAAAGCTAATGAACAAACTTTAATTGGCTTTTAGCTTCAAACTAATTTGGCACTTGGTTTAATGTTTTTTTGCATTTATCTACTTCCTCTTCTCTAGGCCAAAATTTTATTTTATTTAGCTTTTCTTGGCCTTGAAGACTATGAATTTTGGTAATTTGTAATCTTGAAGATGGGGCATATCTTTGTTTTGCCAAAAATTAATTCATAACCAACTTGATATTTTGTTTTGATAATTTCTGTTGACTTGAAACAAGTGGCTATATTTTGCTTTCTTTAGCCAAAAATCTCAATTAGCCCAATTTGACCAATTGTTATTTTAGAAACTTCAACTTAATAGCCTTGAAAGTAAAAATGCATGCTCTTCATGATTTAATAAAATTCATAGCACACAATAGGGTCTTTGGTATTCTTTTGGATGCTCTTGAATTTATTAACTCTCTCTAGAGATAACCATAATTTTACTTAAGGCTCTTAAGTTCTAGACAATATATTTTAACAATGCTAGCTCAATTAAACTAGTTCACATTTGGTCGAAAGACAAGGAATTTTCTCAGCTTTTTACCAAACTAATTTTGCAAAATTTTGTGCATATGTTGATTAGGATTAAGCTTCTTTGAGTTTCATTTTAGCAAGAAATGCCAAAATAATAAAATGGAAAGCAAATATTATTTTTGGCTTAATATATAAAATTTTCTGGTCTATATTTAATTTTGGCCTTTTGACCAAAAAAAAAATGCACATTTCACTTTAGAAAATTAATTCTTGCTTTTATCTTTGGCAATTTACCCAAATTTTACTTTGAGCTTTTGGTGAATTTTTATGGTGCCATATTTTTTTTTTATGCCAAGCCTAGCCATTTAAAACATTATTTCCATGGCTCATAACATTGATTTGTTGCCAAAAAAATATTTCTAGCGAAATGTCCATGAAGCTTAGCTAAGCACTGTTTCCCTAAACCAATTTTGTAACCACTTAGCATAATTTCATGCTTTTAGCTTCAAATCTTAGCAAATTTATTTGTTTATTAAGGCCTTCAAGCCTTTAAAATGCATTTCCCCAAGCTAAACATTCTGTATAATATTCTGTCAAAATTTACCTTTTAGTTTTTAAATTTGCATTCTCAATAGGGTTTGGCTAAGACAAAATGAGCTTCTCTTGGCTTAAAATTTAATTAAAACTCCTTAGGTAAATCACATAACTTAATTTTCAAGCTATAACCTTGTCAACACCCTTAGCTTAGATTGCACCTTCATTTAGCTTCCTTGCTCAGGGAAAAACCAACCAAAATACATTATCACCTTTTTTTTAAACACTTTTCCAAATTTGCAAAAATTTCTTCTCTTATGGAATTTATTTATTTATTTCAGCTTTTATTAAATTGAATGAAATGTTTCTTAGATGGTCATCATTTAACCATCTTTAGGAATTAATTTCCTTGAGGGAAAATATTCTTTTTTTATTTTCTATGCATATCCTGCATGTTTCAACATTTATGACCTAGTGAAGCTAGTTAGAAACAATATTCCAATTTTTGGAACAAGTCATTAAGTAATGCATTTTTATTTCTTTTAAAAATTGGCATGTGGTCTATGCAAACCACAAACACCATTGCTTCAAACCATATAGTCTTGGTCAATGATTGTCTGTATATCATCATAAGGCAAATTTATCTATTTTAGTAGTAAAACGCCAAAATATTGTCTATTCTCATGGCAAATTATATTTCCAAGGCAATCTATTTTTTTGGCCAAACTAATTATTTATTTAGCCTATTTGACGTGCTATTTTCTTGCATGGGAATCTAGAAATTATGCACTTTGCTTGCATTTGCTTCTTGCAAACTCTCATATTCTTCAATTTTTGCACCATTGATCACACCACACACATGCATTACCGAAACATCAAATTTTCAACCATTACGCTACTGAAATTTTATCAACACATCACCATTCATAGTTTTTATTCATACACTAAAGAAAATAACAGTAAATAGAAACACACCAAAACTTGCAAATTTTAAACTTTATTTATTTAAAACAATGGCTATCAAGCCAATTTCTAAAACTTAGAAAACAAAATATTGCCATCAAACGGCAAATTCTTGGCCAAAGGCCAGTAAATTATTTTTTATTTAGCTTTCATTTTCCCACATAGTAGGATATATTTTCCACCCCACCTTCTTTGACACCCTTCTTGGGCTTAACAGGGAGGTAATATTTAAACACTTGGTTTAGCATTTTCATATAGTCCCATGCAAAATAATCCATTTTAAACCTCAGTATTTCAATTGAATCTACCATAAAGAAGACATTAATGGACTTTTTTTATTATCACCAATAATTGAAAAACCATCATGGCATTGATTACCTCTGCTAATGGCTTTTCTAGGATGACCCCTTCTGTTTCTCATGGGAAAGTTGCCCCCCGATTGTTATGAATCTTAACGACATCTTTCTCTGTCTCATGCATCATGGATTCCTTTTTTTTAGAAAGTGAATCCTCTATAAATTTAAGCCTAATCTTGACCTTAGCATTAGGTTGGACTTGCCAATTTTCAGTTGCTCCCTACCTCTATAACCTTCCCTTTTGAGTATAAGTTATTGGCTGCAAAAAAAAATTTCACCTAATGTTTTTCACTTAGTGCAAAAGGTGGTAACACCACAAATCTAGATTGTATAGGCCTTTCATCGTTCCTTGACTTGTATTTGTGGTTATCCTTAAAAAACTTTAGAGTAGGTGGCCTTTTGTCTGGTGCTAAAAATTTATTGTGAGGAACTAAACTCCAATAGTTGTTAAACCTTTTTGGATTCATGTTTGAAAGTTGAACCACCTTTTGTTTTCCTTCGATTTTCTTTTTTAGATCTACCAATGTTCTTGAATCCATATTAATAGATTTGGTTGATGCCATTGAGGAAAGTAAATTTTTCTCTATAAGTTTTATCTCTTTTTCTACATTCAGGTTTATTCCTACCCTTGGGGTTTGAGGAGAAGGCAAATGGACTTAATGCATCAACATTTAACCTTGAAGAACCAATGTTTAGCCTTGAGTAATTGATTGTTCCTCAAGTAAAATGTCACCTCCTGTGTTTAGTCCTAGTCCTTGGGGAAAAGGCATATGATCCTAGGGATTTGGCGTGGAGCCTTGGGGAATTGGTTCTTTCTCATGAGAAATATTGCCCCTCGGGCCTCTTTCTTGATGAACAACCTTTTTGTCATGAACTTTAGATTGCAGACTTGAATTTAACCTATTATCACCATTATAAATCAAAACTCCTTTAACATTTGGTTTGGCAGCATATGAATGTCCAAATTTCTTTTGATGTTGAACCTCCACTTTTAGTGCATAATTTTAACTTTCCGATTTAAAAAGTTTTTCATTCACTCTAGCAAATGAATTATTCATCTGTTGCATAGTTTTTAGAGCATTATTGATTTGTTGCATAGAGACTCTTTATCTGCAATATTGAGTCATGCATCTGCTTTATTCCTTCTGGAGAATATTTTGAGCACTAATTCCTTCATTAGTAGTGGTATTAATGATATTCAAATTTTGGCCTAAATAGCTAAGAGGTGCCTCAGTCCAAGAATGATCCTGAGGCACCAATCCTTCACTAATTTGTTTCCATAAATCACCTGTATTTACAAGAAAATTGTTAGTCTAGTAACCAACTTCAAAATTTTCTTTTTCAAATTTGTTCATCTTATTGAAACATGTCCCACTGGTTGAAACATGTCCCACTGGTTGAAACATGTCCCATTGGGTGTGCCAAAATTATTTCTCTAATTTGTGTAGCATGCCAAAAAAATTGTTGGTGAATTTTTGCAAGCATGCCAGAGGATTAATTTCTCAAAATAAAACCTAACTTTTTTCAGATGAATTATAGATTCCCAAATGCCTTTACCATAATTTTTTTGCATTCAAGCATATAAAATAAAAATTAATAATAAAAGAAGCTATTGAATAACAAAAGAAAATTGTATTAACTGAGACTTAGTACAAGCTAAAAGATAATTTGCTTTGAAATTAACAAGAGATTAGTTGTACATAAGAATTCAAAATTTTCTAAAGATTGTCGGAATAAAATTTGGTTGAACAATGATTGATTTGTCAGAGTTGATGATGATTATTGTCTATGTAATGTTAATGATCGGTGGTGTCCTTATCCTTAGTGAATCCTTGTATTTATAATCAAAAATACAAACTTCTAATAAGCTTTTCTCTCCATCTGTCATCAATTGGAGAATTAATGTTCATAACCTTCACTTTGGTTCACTTCCCCAAGTCTTTTAGAGTTCCAAAATTTTCTTGCTTTGTCACTAAGCTACCTCTATCTCTAGAATCTTCTTTTGGCTTAATCATTAAGTTGCATTAGTTATGGGTTGGGCTTTTAACTTATTAACTGATTGGCTATCACTTTCCACCAGAAGACGAGAACATTGAAGAGAAATAGCAAAGTTTAAACATTCACAAATTGCTAATGCCTTCACCATGTCCACCTCCATCCTATAAAAACTTTTAATTAATTTTTATATGAGAACATTACCACTATGGTCCCGGAGAATCATACTTATTCCCATCATCTTATGAGGACTAAAGCCGATATCTATATTAAGCTTCATGAACAAAGATGGAGGAGGTTGCCATTTAAAGTTTCTATAAGGAAGAAATGAAGGAGCAAAAGCTAGTTGAGCTCTAGAAAATTTTGACAACAGACTTGCAGCTTTCTAATAACAAAATTGATGATCCTTTGCTTTATTATCAAAGACCAAGTGATTTCTTGAGAATGATAGAATCCAGAGTAACATAACGAACAATGTCAAAGCGTCATAAGGTAAATCAGATTTCATTTTTAGGATCCATTCAGATAAATTCAACAGGTGGGCATCATGAACATCAATACGCAAGTAAAGAAAAGTACTAGAATTGTTTACACTAGAAATAATCATATAGGGCATGCTCAATGGATTTTGGAACTTCAACACATTTTGTATAAATAGGGTCAAGAGCCACTCCTCTGCTGATCAACGTGGTTGAGACTGGGAGTACTCCACGAAAAATTTTCCACAAGAAAATGTGGACTTTTGTAGGATTCTTAAGATACCATAACTAAGACCAGTTACATCTTTGTGAAGACGAAGAGAACTGATTCAACGAACTTAAAGTTCTCGATAAGGCCAAGTGGTACCTAGTTTTAACCGAATAAATTTTAATCTTTGCGAAATGCCACACTAACTAATCTTCTGGATTTTTGCTACTCAGAGGAATAGTTATAATTTCCTTGGCCTCTTTCGGAATAAAATTAGCAAAGATAACCTCTCAATCCTATCTTCTTTCATTATTCACCATTAATAAATTAACAAGTTGGTCTAGACTTCTATCTCCAATGGGAGTGAGTACCCAAAAAGTGGGAAATTGAGGAAGCCAACAATTTTGCCAAATTCTTACAACATCACCTCTGCCAACTCACCACCTAACACCTCGATGAATCAACTGCCTAGCTTCAGTGATACTTCTCTAACAAAAGCTATAATCACCAGTAATTGAATCAGCTAGAAAATTCTTATTAGGGTAGTAACAAGCTTTCAAAGATTTAACTAAGAGTGATTCCGTATCATACATCAAATGCCATATTTGTTTGGCCAACATAGCATCATTAAAAGCAAACAAGTTTCGAAACCCCATGCCCCTATCCTTCTTAGATTGACAAAGTTTTAACCAAGAACACCAATGGATGCACCGATTGTTACCTTATTATCCCCATTAAAAATTTGTAAGCATCAATTCAATGGTATGAATGATATAGTTCAAAATTTTAAAACAGCTCATCATGTAGAGTAGGATAGCCTATGCCACATTTTTATTAAAATTTCTCTTCCAACTAAAGAAAGAAGCTTCTCCTTCTAATTCTTTAACTTCTTTTTCACTTGATCAACTATTGCTTAGAAGATAACTTTTTTTTACCTCCCCACAATTGCCAGTAAGCCAAGGTATTTATCAAATCTTTCCACCATATAAACACTGAGAAGGTTTTACATCTCCCTACCTGAAGAGTCATTCACATTTAAACTGAAGGCAATTTGGGGCTTGTTCAGATTGATACACTGATTAGAGGCTCTTTCATACTCCCCAAAAATAGATTTAATTTTTACAATTTCTTGAACATTTGCTATGCCAAAAATAATGCTATAAAAAAAACAAGTGAGAAATAGAGGGTGCACCTCTAGATAACTTAAAATTATAAAGCATTCCTTGTGATTCAACTCTACGAATGAGGGCAGAAAAAGCCTCTACTACAAACAAAAATAAATATGGTGAAAGGGGATTGCCTTGGTGAATACCTTTAAATAGGTAAAAGGGATCACTAGGCACATCCTTTAACATGATGGAATAGGAAATAGTAGTTACACATCTTATAATAAGCTTCACCCAATTAACATTAAAACCCATTGTAAGCATGACATTTTTTAAAAAAGACCACTCAACCCTATCATATGCTTTACTCATATCAAACTTAAGAGCAAAAAAATTTTTAGAGTTAAAGAATTTCACTTTTATGACATGGAAAATTTCAATTGCTAGAATCTCATTGTCTATAATAAGTCTACCAGGAACAAAAGCCGATTGGGTTTATGAATAAGATTAGGAAGGACATTTTTCAACCTATTGGCTATGACCTTAGTAATAATTTTAAAAGCATATTACACAGACTAATAGGACGGAAGTCTTTAGGAGACTGAGGGCTTTTAATCTTAGGGATAAAAATAATGTGTGCATGATTCAAAGCACTAGGATCCGCTCCATGTTCAAAACATCCATGACAAATTCAGATACATCATCATTAATTGTAGACAAAGTTTTTTTTAAAAAAAATAAAGTAGGAAGTCCATTAGGGCTAGGAGCTTTAGTTAAATGCATTTGATTTAAAGCACGGAGAACATCTTCTCGGCTAAAAGGGAGAGAAAGGAGATGATTCATATCATCATTTACTAACTTGGGAATGGCACTCAGAGAACTGTCCATGTAGACGGCGGGGTTTAGTGCGTGCCTGAGATTTTAGCAATCGCGACACTGTTTGAGCTCAGGGCTCTAAGGAACACACTACTGTATCATAAAGACATAGTGTGGAGATGAGGAGTCACCACCTAGGATAATAACTGGGTCAAAAGTGAAGGTGGTGGTAACTCAATTCTCTAAAAGAGAGTTAGCACCACAACCAAAAAATTTTGGAAACGGAATACCAACTTCTTTTAGTCTCGTGTTCATTTAGAATTAGTTTATATATTACTATCTTATTCTCTAATTACATGCAATTTCATTTAAACCCTAATTTAGCATACATCTAACTCCAAGGCAACTAGTCATGAAAGAGCACATAAAAAATGCATTCACAAGACGCAACGTCCCTAAGTCTAAACTACACTGATTTTAATTCAAGTTAAATAAGTCTACATATTTTATTTACAAATTGTAATGGAACTAAAAGTGGACCTACATTTTAATTAAATTAGTGAGCTTAAATATATTATTTTTAATTCTAAAGAAATGGGTCTAAATCTGCCAATTTTATGGCAATTGAATTGGATTGGATAACTTAAGTGGGTCTAGTTCTAATTAATTTTTAATTAAATGAAATGAAACCTAAAATCTATAAATTATGGAAAAATTATTTAATGGGTTGAGCTATGTCTAAAGTAAATTTTATTAACTAAAGTGGGCCTAAGTTTAAATTAACTTAATGGGCCTAAATTAATTTTAAAAATTAATTAAAATCTAAAACCATTTTAAAAGCCTATCCTATTTAGTGAGTTAAAACCTAGCATGGGCTTGGGCCCAAAACAAACAAAAGTAGTAAACAAACCCAAACATTAAAAATAAAGCAAATAACAAATAAAACATACATATTGTGATTTCTAACCCTAATTATTTACATACAGCCTAAATTAATCTAAAGCTCCTATTAATTTTAATTAGGTTTTTACTAAGTGAGCCTAATTTACTAATTTATTTTAAAGTACAGAAAAATAAATATTTACTATTTTTCCTCTATTAGAGCTATTACAATAACCTACTGAAAATAAAAATTAAAATTAATTACAACACCAAAAAGCCAAATAAATATAAAATATAAAATAAAACAACCAACAAAATAATAATAAAAAAAATGAAATACGCAGAAACCCTAAAAACTACGTTCAAATACAAAATTTAATCCATGGGTCTTCATGAGTTCCCCTTGATTCAATCATGAATTCATCATCACGGGAAAAAAAAATTAAAAGAAAGAGGCTAGAATGAATTAAAATAACAAACAAAGAAAATTTAATAAAATTAAAATTAAAATAAAGAAGCCATATCAAAGAAATAAGTAAATAACATAGAAAAGCAA
>CATIWM010494210.1:0-11702 GCA_949671775.1 Mallotus repandus
ATTTGGTGAGTCGCGACTCAATGAATATAAACATCAATTAAATTCTAAGAGCTTCTTTAATAAGCAGCTCAAACATCTCATAAAATAAATATAAAATTCCAATATTACATATGCATATGCTTTGGTTCCTTTTATTTATTGCGACCTTGCAAGACAATACTACACCTGGGTTCAAGTGAAACAAGTGACAAGTGACAATTGATTTTGTTGGCCAACATATAACAAGTGAATCAAGTGATATCCTTTGATCATTAATATTGTCCAAGTGATTTGCAAGTATTAGTCAAGTTGGTCATAACATCCTCTTATATCCATATGCAAATGATCAAGTGCATAACAAGTAATTACCACAACCATAAATTTTTCATTTGTTATATATCCACATAGCACAAACGTAAAAAATCTATAATTCTTCAATATTCATATAATAAGACATAGATAAATTCGATTGAAGTTTCATAGAAAGCATATTTTATTTAAACCACAAATCACCAATTTCCCATTCATAATCACACAATTGCACATTAGAATCCAATTGATATATATACTCACACTTTTAGATACCAAACACTCTATGGTTGACTTGAACTAGCTTCTCGAGCTTCACCGATGCTTTGAGATCCTAAAATATGACATATATTTGATTAAAAATATACCTAAAATGAGTGTTTATGTTTAGTATACAATTAGGATATGTTCTATATATGTGTAAGCCTAACATTTATGCATATTTCTTTCTTGTTAGATAGCTTGACCTCGCTAGACCTAAGAGTGAATAACTTTCACCAAACAACTCCAAATTAATTGATTTAATTTTTATAAAAAACTAGACACATATGGATATGAAATATCCAAAAATTAGGTCAATATATGCTGTTTACAATAAATGGTGAATTTTTGAATTCAGACCTATGTTCTGCACAGGAATAGTTTGAGCAGGTCTGATTCAATTTAGAATTTCTCACGTTATACAAGTCCAATTGTAAAAATAATTTTCAAGAACCTTTTTAATACATAAAGGAACAACTTTTATATTTTATACTTCATCTATTTCAGCCTTTAAGACCCTCATATTATTTGGGAAACACCGAACTACCTGCAGACATAGCAAGCAGAACTAGTCCCACTTCAAGGACGATTTCTCATTACACACATATTATTTTACAAAAATTCACAACATGATATTATAAAAAATATAAAGGAATAAAACTCATATTTATCACTTTGTCTAATTCAGTCTCTAACATCCTTAAAATAATTAATCAACATCAGGTACCTTGCTGGAACAGTTACCCAAACCAGTCCCAAACAAACTTCCATAGAATTTCACATACTTATTATTTCATAAAACCCTTTTACACAAATTAATTTCAGACATAAATATACAAGTTTCATGTTTTATGTTTCTCCTAATTCTTATTCTATGGCTATGAAAACTAGAGTAAAATATTCAGCTGGAAACCAGAATTTTCAGCATGAAGAATTACCATGATCAATTAACCTATTTATCTTCAAAATCAATTAATCTATTTTTCCTTTTAATTCTTTCTAATTACCATGATCAACATGTTAAGAGGGAAGAATTACATAAGAAATTAAGATGAAATCACTTACCTTAGCTAAATTAGGAAACCCTAGAATTTTCCCCTTTTTCCTTCCTTCTTCTTCTCTTCCCCGTTCTTCCTTCTCTATATTTTTCTTTCCTTATTTTTTTTTTCTAAGTTCCAGCCCCTTTTTATTTTTTTTATTCTTTTGTAACAGCCACCTTTTTTTTAGCCCTTAAACTTGCTCCTTATTACTTTTTGCTAGTTAATTATATATATATATACACACACACAACTAAATTCTTAATATTAAATCTTCACCATGTTTAATTCCTAATATTTAATATATATTATTTTTATATTCTATCAATTCATTGAAAATATCTTATTTCATAATTGTGTTATCTTTATCTTTATTTCTAGAAAAAAATCTCATATGTCATCTTATGTCATATTCTATATTTCTATAGATATGATATGTAATGCATGTGAAATGCACATGTTCAAATGATAGACATTTATGATGCATATATTCATATAATAATAATTATGGATGAAGATAGGGATGTTACAGCCTACTTGTGTGATGTGTTTCCTAATGGTTATTCTGTTTGTGATTATCACTTCATGCATATGTTTGACATTTATTCAATGCAAACTAAATCATTTAATTTAGGCACATATGACTATCCTAAGAATATATTTGTTGCTTCTAATTTAACTCCTGATGAGAGAATAAAAATGGAAGAAACATTAAGGAAAATATAGAAAGTATTCGCATGGGATTATAAGGATATGCCTGGAATTGATAGGGAGATTGCAGAACACAGAATCCCTACATATCCTCACATTACGCCAGTAAAATAAAGGAAGAGAAGATTACAGCCAGAATGTGCTCTTTTGATCAAAGAAGAAGTAGAGAAGCAGCTGAAGGTCAAGTTCTTTGAGGTAGTGGATGACACCCAGTTGTTAGCCAATATAGTACTGGTTTCCAAAAAGGATGGAAGAGTCAGAATGTGTATGGATTACTGAGATTTGAACAAGGCATGCCCAAAAGATGATTTCGCTTTACTGCATATTGACACTTTAGTTGATAGTGCAACCTCAAGTGCTATGTACTCCTTTATGGATGGTTTCTCGAGATATAACCAGATCATGATGGCGATAATAGATAAGCTGAAGACTTCATTCATCACCGAATGGGGTGTCTACTGTTATTCGGTCATACCGTTTGGATTGAAAAACATAGGAGCTACCTATCAGAGGATGGCTACCACTTTATTACATGACATGGTCCATAAAAAAATAGAAGTATACGTGGATGACATGATGGTGAAGTCTCCAACATGGGAAGGGCATTTTTAAGCTTTAGACAAGTTCCTTACCATAGCTGAAAAGTACAATCTCAGGTTAAACCTGAAGAAATGTGTCTTTAGGGTGACCTCTAGAAAACTGGTAGGCCATATTGTCAGTCAGAAAGGGATTGAAGTGGATCCGGATAAGGTTAAAGCAATTTAAGAGATGCCCATACCAAGAAACGAGAAAGAAGTCAGAGGGTTCATTGGACGATTACAATACATAAGTAGGTTCATAGCCAAGCTGACTACCATTTGTAAGCCAATCTTCAAGCTCCTAAGAAAGAATCAGCCAGTAATCTAGGATGACAAGTGTCAGTAGGCTTTTGAAACTATCAAGAGTTATTTAATGAATTCTCCAGTACTAAAACCACCAAGGCCGGGTAAACCATTAGTTCTTTATTTGGAGATCAAAAGGGAAGCATTGGGTGCAATGTTAGCTCAAGAAAGCAATGGGAGAGTTGAGCATGTTGTATATTACCTAAGTAAGAAGCTCTTGCCTTATGATGCCAATTACAGTCTGGTAGAGAAGACATGTCTGGCTGTGATTTGGGCCATGAAGAAGCTCTGGCATTACTTCCAGTCATACAGGGTTCAAACCATTTTAAAACACAATCCACTCAGATACCTCTAGCAAGCTCCTTCACTCACAGGATGGTTGGTTTTGCTCATAGAATTTGAAATAGATTACGTGGCAAAGAAAGTGGTGAAAGGAAGAGCTATGGCAGACTTCTTGGCTCAGAATCTGATGGATGACGGACATGAATAGGAGTTGGAGTTTCCAGATGAGCACTTGGGGGCAATCAAAATCCAAACATGGAAAATGTACTTCGATGGGGCTATCAATAGTAAGGTAGTAAGTATAGGTTCACCAGAAGGAGAAATGATCCCGATGGTGAAAAGATTGGAATTTGAAGTCACCAACAAGCAAGCTGAATACGAAGCCTACATTTTTGGTTTAAAAACACTTCAGACTATGGGGGCAGATGAAATCATAGTATATGGAGATTCCATGTTAGTAGTTAAACAGATCTCCAAACAGTGGGAAGTGAGAGAAGATAAGCTGAAATTGTATTGTTATCTTTCGCTCAATGCCAAATTATTCATCTATCATGAAAAGATAATCAAATGGCAGACGCACTCGCCACTTTAGCTTCTACCTAGGAAGGAGGAAAATAAATAGAAGTCATACCTTTAATTCTGGTAAAATCTTAAATCCCGTGTTATGAAGAAATTAGGGTGTCACCGGTTGACTCCATGGAGAAGCCATAGTTCTATAATTTATAGTAGTATTTAGAAATGGCACAATTTCCCGAAGATACTGACAGGAAAGAGAGGATGTCTCTCTGAATATTGTCTCACCAATTCATCAGTCATAATGGAATGTTGTATAAAAGAGCATCGACAGGACTACATTTGAGATGCGTGGATAGGTTTGAGGCTCAAAAGCTTATGGAAGCGATTCATGAAGGAGTATGTGGTCCGCATATGAACAAAACAGTCTTAGCCAAGAAAATAGCACGTTAAGGCTACTTTTGGCTAACGATGGAAACAGACTGCGTGAAATTTGTGAAGAACTGCTATAATTGCCAATCATATGGTGATGTTAGTCATTTACCCTCCATGGAACTTCAAGGGATGACTTCTCTCTGGCCATTTGCAGTTTAGGGAATCAATATCCTAGGAGAGATAAGGTCGAAAGCGTCAAATGGACATCACTACATTATGGTGGCTATTGATTACTTCTCTAAGTAGGTTGAGGCATAATCGTTTGCCACTGTTGGATTCAAAATAAATGGCAAGGTTCATTGAGAAGAATATAATCTATAGATATGGACTGTCTCATCATGTTGTTACTGGCAAAGGTGTTCAATTTTGAGAAGAAATGACTGCTTTATTGAAAGAATATAAGATTGAGCATCACATATCATCTCCATATAAACCACAAGCAAATGGTACAGTAGAAGCCACAAATAAGAATGTGAATAAGATCTTGTCCAAGATGATAGAAAATTACCAGGATTATTCAGATTGTCTACAATTCGTACTGTGGGGATATAGGACTACTACTAGAACATTAACTAGTGTAACTCCCTATTCTTTAGTATATGGGTGTGAGGTCGTGTTACTAGTGGAGGTGGAAATCCAGTCCATACGGGTTCTTTTGGAATCCAAAATTCCTGAATATCAGTGGGTGGAAAGCCGATTGGCATAGCTAATGCTCTTAGATGAGAGACGAGTAAAAATCATGTATCACTCTCAGTTGTATCAGAAGAGGATCGCTTGAGCTTACAACAAAAAACTTAAGCCGGGTAAGATCAAAGAGGGTGATTTGGTACTAAAACTGACTAGGTCAATCATGACTGATCCACAAGGAAAGTTTAAGCCAAATTAGGAAGGTTCGTACTTGGTAAAGAAATTATTTTCCAAGGGCATTGCTATCCTATTTGATCTAGAAGGATATGAATTCAGAGAGCCCATTAACCTCGACAAGTTGAAGAAATACTTTCTATAAAGTCTCGCTAGGGAGAAAACCTCAAAAGAGGTTGCCTAGGCAAAAGTTAGAGACAGAAAAAGTTAAAAATAAAAAAGTCCTGCAGGATTGAAAACCTCAAAAGAGACGGTCCAGAAAAAATTAAGGACGTGCAAAAGGAGAGAGAGAAAAATAGTCAGTTGGAAAACTTGCAAGGGCAAGCCAATTGACAACAAAAGATGTATTAGAAGAAAAAATGTATAACCACTTTGTGCTTAGTTTAAATGGAATGGATTGCCATTGTTATGATTAAACATTGCATAAAATGTCCATTACAAACTGTTTAACTAAAAAGGAAATTCCATCCAACAAAAAGCAAATAAAGATTAAGTTACATAAACTAATTTTGCCTTCTTTTCTTCTGCTGAACTCTCGATGTTTGCAACTCTCAAGTTCTTAAGTTGTCACCCTGTTCTATCTATTATAATTGAATCCACTCCTTGTACTGATCATCGGTGGACGGATCTCCATTGTAGTCAATATGCCTTAAAATAGTTATGTGAGGCTAGGTTTCTACCAGGTTGTCTAGAAAGTTTTGAGAAAGGGACCCCGGCTCAAATTCGTGGTTTGGCCCTATGATTAGTTGCTTTTGTCCATATTGCCTACAAAGCCGAGCGGGATTATAGAAAGTGGTAGAATGTAAGCTAGCCACAAGAACAAAGTGAGTGTAGGAATGAATGGTCACGTGCTGCAAACTCCACCAAGGACATATCCATTGGATCAAAGTGTCAGGAAATGTAGCCAACCAGCTCCAAACGTCTTCCGGAATGGGATAAAGCCTTCGAATATGACAATGCTTAGCCTTATAATGTGTAATGTCTTTGGGAGGCTCAAGCAACCTCAATTTTTCATGAAACTATGCCGGTACAGGTTATTAATAAATAAAAATGACAAAAAACCATAAAATGAAAAGAAGAATGAAGAAAGCTAACCTCTAGTAGCAGTGGACTTTCAAAAAATCGTCTAGTTTCTATAAAATTATCTAACTCGGTGATGGTCTCTGCTAAGATAAGGGGAAAAGAATTAAAACCTACTTCCATTTGGTCTAGAATATAGAGAATATTTGAGTCATAGTTGCCAGAAGGAGAAACGAGTAGGAATTGAGCATAAAGACATAGAGCCATCATCTGAGGCCAATATATCTCATTGTTATCCATAGCTACTATAACCTCTAGGAGAGAGTAGATTAGAATATCAATGCCGAAAATGTGATGAAGAGAAAATTGGGGAGAAAAGTTGAACATTCTAGCCATTTGATACTGCATCGAGTAAAAATTTAGGGTCTAAACCAAAGGAACTGCAATCTGACAAGTAGAATCCAGTTAAGAGCTTAGGATGGCTTCGAATTCCTCTGGTAGGGGGCATAACTCTACCGTGTTGAATCTGAAGACATGTTTCTAAGGGATCCTAAAATTGAGCGAAAACATGGAGGAATGGGAAATTGAACTTCCTCGCATTTAAGAATTGGAAAACAGATAGATGAAATGGCTCCAATTTAGCCCAAGATTCACCATCCAAACTTTTTAGGATTTGCTGTAGTTGGTTCAAGCTTTTTTCAGTTATGCTGGGAGTTTAGAACGTGTTTTAGAGAGTAAAAGTGAAGAAAATGGCAAAAATAGAAATTTGGGATTTTTTAAAGAAGTTAGGGGTTTTAAATGGGCTGTAGAACTGTCAAAGAAGCGATCGCCTCATCGAAGAGGCGACGCCTCATCGATAATGGGCGATCACCTCTTAAGCAAGAAGTGAAGAGGCGATGCCTCATTAAAGAGTCGATCACCTCCTTGCCAGAGAAGGAACTTTTTTTTTGATAAAATTGCATGGTTTCAGTTATAAATATGAAATTCAGCTATATAAGAAAGTAGTTCAAGCAAATCAAGAACACTCAATTTCTTTTGAAATTGAAATTAGTTGAAATAGAAATTAATTTTAAAGTATCCCATTTGAACAAAATATGAAAAGTTCCTAAACTTCAGAATTAACAGTATATTATTCTTAGAATCAGAGAGAGCTCCTAATCTAATGAGCATTTGAATCTGTGCTCTCTGAATCCTAACCCTCCTCGGTATCACCCCCATCCTCGGCTTCATCGTCCTCATCCTCATCAATCTGAAGCACCTCAATCTGGCGCTTATGGGCGGTGATCCTCGCCTGGCTCGCCTCATTGTGATCCTATCCAAGCAAATATGAAGTATATCATGCAAGCATGTATACATATAGGCATAGGAAGAATACTTACCCTCCACTATTGGGTGATATCTAACATATAATCCCTCTTGGCCTCAATTAGCCTGTACATATACTGACCTTGCTTCAAAAGAATCTGCATTATTAATACAATGATTAATGCTAACAAACATGTTAAGAATGCTAATAAACATGTCCCCTCAAGGATTCATATTGGCTCAAGACTCTCGTTTAAGGTCAAGAACTATCAAGATAACTCCCAAGCAGGAACCCAACAACGAGACAAAGGATCAAGAACATGAATGAAGTTGCTGGCAATTATTAATGATGTAGAACTGGAAGGAGCAGTGGGAAGTCAAATCTGCTGCGCTCTGGTTAATGTACCCTCTCTACTTTGATCAGTGCTAGGTCTCTCCCTTGCCTGGGGTCTAACCCGAGGTGTAGGTTCAGTAGCCACAACCTGAAAATGAGAAATCATATCAGAACATGACAACTTAAGAAATGTGAGCTAAGAATCAAACACATACCTGAGAGGTGGAACCGATAGTCAAGGGCACTCGTTGTAGGAGGTGAGTTCGAATGAAGTTTGTGTACCTGCTCTTCACCTGCACGGTATAATCTATGGCCGACTCTCCAGCAACAGCTCGATCAAGCTCTTCGCCCTCCAGCTCGTGCGTCTAGAAGATGTACCTTAGAGGGGACTTGGGGACACATCTTGCTTGGGGACACCCACTCCAGTTATAGACCCTCTTGCCGAGATACCACATTCGATAATCGGGACCTTGGAGCAGGACTCTCTGTAAAGAGAGTGGCCTAGAGCAGATCATCTCGGGGTTCCACCTGTTCTCTGGCCCTAATAGACCACTCCGTATCTGCAAAAAATGTAATAGGTAAGTAAACATAATCAATAAAATGCTAAAAAGGACTTTGGTTTTGTAGGTACTGGCTCTGGAGTCGAGGAGTTCAGTCACTCCTGGTGGATGTGCACGCGTGTCGGATGCCTCTTCCAAGTATGACTGGCACCCTACCTCCCTACAGCCGAAAGATGATCTCCTACATAAGATATCCCAATAATCAGCTCTAACTCCAATCACTAGACCTATAAAGAAAAGTTGTCAGCAAATGACAATGAAATTTTTCAAACTAAATCAATAGAGGAGGGAAAGTACCATAGTGGCATGCCAGAAGCCACATAACCTCTTCACTCCATGCACCACCTCATCCATACTATGATATAAGTATGCCATAGTACAACTAACCTAATCATAGGTAGCCACTAAATCCAAATCCTGAAGTGGTATGAAGAACATCAAGTCATTAGAGCTAGCAGTGTCGGCGAAGAGGGTGGTACCGAGTAGGTAAACAAAGAAAGCCCACACCACTTAGTCGATCTCTTGAGCAAAGATCATCACTGCAGCTCTCTCTTGGGTATAGAAGCTCTGGATAGAATCCAACTTGATCGTGTGAGTACTCTTCATGTCGGGAACCACACCGAGAAGGCGCTGAATGTAAGTAACCGTATCCAGACTTGTCTGATGCAGGCTCGTATCAAAAGGAATAGGATTCCTGGTACATGCGATCTTGGTAATGGTAGCAAAAGAAATAGGATCCAGCGTCAACTCTCTAAATGGAAGGTGGAAGATGTGAGTCGTGTCAAACCACCTCTCCATCAGTGCATGAAGAGGCTGATAATCCGTCTTCCCTTACTCCTCCGGGAGGGAAAGAACAAAGTCCTCAAATCTAGTATCCTAAATCTGGTCCCTCTGATCGTCTGTGAGCTCATTATAGAAGACTCGAGCTCTATGAAAGTTCCCTGCACGCTTGAATGTCTGGGCATCATGCTGCAAAAAAAAACTAGGGAGTTAAATTATTTAAATATTTTCAGATATTCAAAACAATAGAAGGAAAGGAATAGTATTTTTTGATCAAGAGGTGATGCCTCTTTGCTAAGTGGCGGTGCCTCTTTGATAAGAGGCTATGCCTCCTTGCTAAGAGGCAGCGCCTCTTTGACAAGAGGCGATTCCTCCTGTGCATTTGATGTTTGAAATATAGATCGAAGAAGTGATCGCCTCTCTAAAGAGGTGATCGCTTCCCTGAGGCAGCGGTGCATCTTTAACTCGAAGAACATCACAATGTTCACTAGTTTTCATCCAAATTCATGATTTTCATTCAAATAAACCCTATATCTAATCCTAAGTGATAAATAAGCATGAATACATCCTAACTTAATATAATTTCATAGGAAAATGAGAAGTTTTGGAAACTAACCTCTCTTAAAGCCAAGGAATAGATAGGAGTCTTTAAATCTACCAAAATAGGGGTTGTGTTACCTTTTGAAAATCCATGGTTCCACAAAGGATGAACGGTAGGAGGAATGATGTCCTGCGGGGGTAGAGGCGGCCTTTCTGTCAGCATCCATACTTGAAAGTGTGAAAGTGCGGGAAAGAGAGGAAGAAGAAAGGAGAGGGGAGAAAATAGAGGAAGAAAATAAAGAGATAAGGAGAACGAAAAAATCTTTTATCGTTGAAAAAAAATGATGAATGTGAAGAATTATTATTTCGCTTCTTGGTTGTTTTATCCTGAAATTGATATTGAATGGTCAAGAATTGTCTAGCCGAAGAGTAAGTTGAAAGTGTCTGGTTGGGTTTGAATGAATCCCCGAAGTGCATCTTCCTTACTAAGTGTCTAGTCGGGTTTAAATTCCCGAAGTGCATGTTCTACGAGAAGTGTTTGGTCTGGTTTGAATCCCCGAAATAGATCTTCTTTACTAAGTGTCCAGTCGGGTTTGAATTTCCAAAGCGTACTGTTGACCTTAGCAATAATCAATCTTGATTTTGATCTTAATAAACTTGATTTTGAGCATTTAATATATTTTTTTAAGTGTGTATAATCTAGGACTATAATGGAAATCAAAATGAAGTTAAGTGTGCTTTTGGGCTAAATCGACCTTCAGGATTCCAGGAAGATTTTGGAAGTCTTAGAATTTTATAATTAGAAAGTTGTCCATTTAACATTTAAATTATACATCACAATCTTTTCGAATTGATCTTACTTGTCAAAATCTGAATTCATTTGGGTTTGGAAATATTCAATTAAAATAAGCATATGCAGTTTTCATTTTAATTTGAGTAGCTCTTAGTATGTCAATAGTATCTTAAGCTAAAGATGTCAAATTAAGGTGATTCAAAGTACTATGGAAAGATAAGGCAAATTACTACAACTTTTATGAATAAAGATAAGGCTAATTCGATCTTATTCAATGGGTAAAAGTCATGATCCCTACTGGGACCATGCAAGTCCTGACCGGGACCAAAATTGCACCAAATTGAAGAAATCTTCCAGAATATATCCCAGGCTAATGTCCCGACTGGGACCAGTGTGATCCCGACTAGGATCAAGGTAGTCATGACTAAGATCAATGCAGACTTCAAACATAACAGCTATAACAGATATATTTTTGAATATCCCGACTGGGATCAGTGTGATGACGACTGGGACCAGAGTTTTTGCTGCCTAAAAGTCCAAATTTCATTCAAATGAAGTTTGAATTTGTTGGAAATAAAAATATTGTTTCCAAAAGCTATAATTGAATTGCTCAACGATAAATACAACCTCTGAAGATCATTTAGAGGTTAAGAAACTTATTTTTCATTTATACATTCTCAAACATTCAATTAAGCTCAAAATTCTCTTTAATTCATTCTTGTATTTGATAAAATATTGTGAGAGTTTGGTGAGTGATTAGAATAGAAATTTTTATTCTTCTATTTTCTAGGTTTAGAAAATTTTCTGGGTTTAGAAAATTTTCTGGGTTTAGAAAAAGGGAAGTGAGGTTATATTCTAAACGAATTTGGTTCTAGTGTAAGCCTTCAAAATACTTGTGAATATGATTTTCAGTAAGCCTTGAAAACTCAAGTTGTAAGATTTGAGTTGAGCCTAAAACTCAAGTTGTAAAATCAATCTAGGGGAATAGATTGTGGTGATTCAAAATCCTAACTTGGGGATAAGTTAGGTGGAGTCATAGGATTGTTGAGAATCCGAACTCCTTAAATTCTTGTGTTCATCATTCTTCCTTCTCAACATTCT
>CATIWM010494237.1:0-11225 GCA_949671775.1 Mallotus repandus
GAGGTCTCGAAATCAAGATCTCCCTCAACTCTAAGAAATTAATTTCTTTAAAGATTCATTCACTATTAAATTTTTTGAACTCGCAGATTAAACCCATTGATAAATGTAGTGGTAGGTTCGAATTTAAATAGGTTGAGTTTGTTTCTCTGCTAACATATTAAGATATATATTATTGTAATTGTTAAAAAAAGAAAAAAAACAAGTAGCTGATTTTAATTGTTTGTAGAGTTTTGAGTTAAAGGTGAAAGCTTCCCACAAGCATTGAGAAATTCATTTTTTTTAGAATTGAGAAATTCGGATTTGAGTCCTCCTCGCTTTTGCAAATTGTACTAGGCAAAAAAACAAACAACTGAATTTAATTGATATATTTCACAATATTTTAAAAAATTTCAGTAGTAATATATTAAATAAAATTGAGATGTCTGAGAGCTTCAGAGATATACATAAATGGAGAGAGACAACACGGCGAAATGATGTAAAGCCCGCCCTTTTTCCTTAACCCTTATCCCTTCTTGAAACAATGGGCCAAACAAGCATGTACACACCAATCGTAGCCCCACATTGCCTTGGCTTTTGCCTGAAAAGATAGGAAAAATAATAGTGGAAAGGATTAATTATCAGACTTTTGCTTAATGCCACTAGCAATAGCAATATCAAAAGTTGATACCATCACCACCGCACACCCAAATATATATATATATATATATATATTGGTGTGTGGTGGTGTTGGTATCAACTTTTGATATTGCTATTGCTAGATGTTATAATAAATAAATAAATAAAAATAAGTAAAACATCAACCCCTTATTTATTTGCTTCATTTATTTTCTTTTTAATTAAATTTTTATTTAATATCTTTAATATTTATCTTAAAATTAAAATTAAATAATTCATAAGAGAAAAGAAAATCTTTTTCAACATTAAGTTTTTAATATATAAAACTTAAATTTATTTTTTAATCTAAATTATTAATAATTAAAGTCCACTAAATTTTAATTAATATAAATAATATTCTCAAACCATTAATGAAACTATATTTCCTTTAATTGTACTAAATTTGAATTTTTCCACTTTATATTTGTAGTTTTCACATGCTCATTAGGACTTTGGTACAAGGAGAATTTCCTCCTTTTCACACTATATATCAAACAATTAAAACTTACCTATATATATATATTCCTTATTTTCAGCATATTACTGCTACTTCTCAGCATAAAGATGGGAAACAGCATAGGGAGAGGCAAGAAAGCAAAGGTGATGAAAATCGACGGTGAAACGTTCAAGTTAAAGACTCCGGCGAGGGCAAGAGACGTAGTCAAAGACTATCCAGGGCATGTGCTATTAGAATCAGAAGCTGTCAAACATTTCGGTATCAGGGCAAAGCCATTAGAACCTGAAGAAGAACTGAAGCCGAAGAAAATATATTTTCTAGTTGAATTGCCAAAGTTTCCTGAAGAGAAACAGCAGCAGCAACAGCCCAGGGCAAGAAGGGTACGGTCAGGAATACAAATGAGCGCAAAAGATAGGCTTGAATGCTTGATGCTAAGCAGAAGATCAGTATCTGATCTTACTGTTGTCAGACCCTTGTCCGGTCAGTTGCCTCCTGATGATCATGTGCCTGGTGTTGAGGCTGGTTCAGGGCTGATGCGGGTTAAAATGAGGTTGCCTAAATCTCAAATGGAAAAATTGGCGGAAGAGAGTAAAGATGATGTAGAAATGGCTGAAAGAATTGTTGATATTTTCATGGAAAATTCCGATGGTGACCGTATCCGTGATGGTAACCGGAGATATGTTCAGTGGAAGCCGGAGCTTGGAAGCATTGGAGAGAATCTTAAGCCACGAGAGGTATAGTTCTTTCGAATTTTAATTAACCAATTTTTATATTAGTCATCATTTGTTCTCATTACATATATTGGAGAGAATCTTAAGCCACGAGCGGTATGGTTCTTTTGAATTTTTTTTTTGAACAATAGTTCTTTTGAATTTTCATTAACCAATTTTTACAAATCTTAAAATCGAGACTTTATTTAACTTAATTTAAATTTTTACCACTTAAATAAGTAGATATTAATTAAATTGTAAATATTTTTAGCGTTAAAATTAATTATGAATAACTTTTATTTTGATAATTAATGTATGTATATATATTGAAAAGTTTTTATTTACATTGAATTCGTATTGAAAAATTTATTGAAAATATAATATATTTAAATTTAGACATATTGAGAATTAAATTTTTAATATTTTATACAATGTCAAGGACCTACTTGTTTTTTTTTTTCAACTTGCAATATTTAAGTGCATATTACTTTTATCTTGAAAGTTGACAATGATTTTCTAAAATTGCGGCTTTAGTTGTTAGCATTCATAAGGAAAAGCTATGCCGTTCTATTACCTATGAGACTATGCACTATCACACTGGTAAATTTCAGCTAATTTTTCTGCAGTTATAATTCAAATATTATTCTTAATGACTTCATAAAGGTGTGATTTTGAAATCTCTCAAAAAGTCTTAATCCATATCATTTACTCCCTTCGTTCCATTCCATTTCAATTGACGTTTAATGTTTTATCACACAGATTAAGAATTCTATTTAATAAGTATAATTATAGGTACAAATAACTATATTATCATTTTTTTAGAAAAACTAAAAATTATGAATTAATTACTTCAATCAAACTCAATTGGGAGTTGGGGAAGTGTTTCATAAATATTCAAATTTAGTTTAAAAATAAGATATGGGTAAAGTTGAAAAAAAATATTTTTTTATTAGTAAACAACAATTGAAATAGGATGAAGGGAGTAATTTAAAGGCCAAATATGTAGTTTCACTCTTGAATTTTACTCAATTAACCTATAACACTCAGCTTTTATTATAGTCTATTCAATTTTTTATTTTTTATTTTAAATATATCTAATCGTTATAATATATAAAGTTGAAGTATTTTATAAATTAATATTGATATAAATACAAGAAAAACATATGTAAACTAAAATAATGTTTAATTATAGAGAGAATATAATTACAAATAAATTCTTTCTAACTTTCTTAACATTAATTTTTAATTTTATTTATATTTTTTAAAGTTAATTTTAATATTTTTCGAGTTCAAAATTATTTGAATTTAAATTTTTATTTATTTTGATATTATATGGATCAAATAAAATAAAAAAATATTAATTGAAAGGTGAAAATAGTTTAAAATAAAAATTTTAAAAATTAAATATAAAATAATAAAAATTTAGAAATATTGAAAGTTAATGATATAAAGTTTAAGAGTGAAACTACGCATTCACATGCAGCCTAATTTAAATCTCTTTCCAACTTTACTAAACGTAAATTTTTTTTAAAAAATTATTAAATATACTTTAAGAAAAGTGAAAAAGGTGAATGAATGGTGTCTAAAGTATATTAGGTTCACTTTGTTATATAAGTGTTGGAGATGACATACTTCCTAACATCATCATCTCATCTCCCTTGGAAACAGAACAAGAGACTCACTTTCAAAGCAGGTCCAGATTAGTCAAATACATGGGGCTAATTTATGGCACAATTAGTGGCGTTGTGCCAAGTTTTTTAGGCAGAAGTGGGTCACATGCCCTTAAGAAATTTGCAATTCCTCTACCGTTGCAACTACTAAATATTTGGTTGTCCCGTGATCTCAAATAAAAACATTTTGAACTTTGTACTCATATCTGGGCTCGACAGTGTCGCAATCATATACCACACATACTAAAATTTAATTAGCAATCTGAGTGAAAAAATCTATTATGCCTTATGACTATACATATATCATCAGTATACCTTTACAAAATTATCATAATTTTATAAAAAATATATTTTATTCCTGATTCAATACATATGTATTTTGTATAGTTTATATATATATATATATATAGAAAGAGAAATTACGGTTACCCATTTAACAGTTGTGTATAATATTTGAATGTAGATAAAAAATTCATTTAATTTATAATGTTTTTACAACTCAATTTATATATAGAGAGAGAGAGAGAAAGAGTATTGTTACTCATTTATCGGTTGTGTATAATATTTGAATGTAAATAAAGATTTTATTTAATTTGTAATGCTTCTACAACTCAATTTAAAGAAAAATTATAAATTATTAGTTATCAAGACATTATTATAAAATTTTAGTAAATTAATAGTTAGCTCAAAAATATAAGAATGTGAAAGATTTTTTACTCTTGTCATTTTCTCTTTAATATTTTGTGATATTTTTAATTTTCTAATATATCTTTATTAAATTAAATATATTTGCAGAAACGAGTGAGTTTTGTAGCAGATGAAGGGGAAATTCAGCTAGCTGTAGGCTCCCATTAGTAATGACCAACAAGACTAAAGCTTCAAGAGAAGGAACACGAATCTCTAAAGATTTTTTTTTTCTTCTCCTTCTTCTTCTTTTTGGTGTCACTTGTAATCTTAGAAATTTTCCTATAAAATTGCTTATATTCTAATGCAATTTAAAAATCTAGTTGTTGAGAGATGTATATAGCTATAGTTAGTTGATAGATATCTATTGCTCTGTCTCCAATCTGAGAAAAAAAATTTACATTTAATGAGATTTGAATTATGCTGTATGTTACTAGAATAATTTCAAATTCTTACCATTAGATTAAAATATCGGTATAATACACAGAAATTAGACAATCTTAAAATTGATGAACTGCGGAATATAAGACAATCCTCTATTTCTAAACTAATTGAAAATTAATTTAAAAATCAATAATGACATAGTTGAATTGTGTAACTTATAATACTTTTTATAAAAAAAAGTGACCATTAAACTTTTTTTTTGAAAGGAAATTTTCATTACACAAAAACTAAGAGATTACATCTTGATGAACCAATTGAAGAAGAGAAGGGTGAATATTAAAGCAATTGCTATCACATATTACGGTTGAGGCATTTTTGGATAGCCAACCAGCCACCCTATTACAAGTTTTTGGAATAAACTTGATAGAAATATTGTAGTTTGATCTTATAGCACTGAATAGCTTTAACAATAATGTCAACTTCCCATGGGGCACTGAGTCTGTATCATTGCAAAGGCACACAACAATTTTGCAGTTAGATTCCACTTCTACAATTTTGTTTGGATGAGAACTTGCAAAAGCTTTGCAGTTTTGATGGTCAGAAGTTCTAAAAGAAGAGGTGAAGAAGCATGTTGGACCGTGGAAGATACATGAACTACCTACCCATTATGATCTCTACAAATAAAGGCAATTGTCCTTATGCTGTTAGATTTTTGGAAAGAAGCATCACAGTTTATTTTCCAGTTGTTTAAGTCTGGGCGCAACCAACTTCCATTAGAGGCTTAGGAATTGACTTCAAAAGGTTGGATGAGGATGAAAGTATAAATTTCAGACTCCCTTGATTCCTGCCATTCGGCTAGAATACATTGAAGGGTGACCTGGGGATCTTCAAGATCATCTTCAAATTCAAATTTATTTCTAACCTTCCATATGTTCCAACATATTATGGCCATTATATTCAATAACTCCAGGCTCTCCACTTTCGTGAAGATACCAAGAGCAGCATGCCACTAGTACTTGAACAATAAAGTATGACTTGAACTTGGAGAGTATCCAAGAGGACTGCCATGCCATATGAGATTAGAGTGCTTACAAAAAATTAGCATGTGTTCTAGAGACTCTTCACTTGATTTGTAATGTTTGCATAATTCATCAATAGTACAGCCTCTACGATTCAAAGAAACTTTTGTAACCACTGCACCCCAAGCACTTCTCCAGATAATGTTTTTATTTTTTGGAGTAACTGACAACTGCCAAATATAATTCTAGAGCTTTTTATTTGCTATGGATGAAGAAACCTAAGCATTTGTATCACTTTCCACTCGAGCAGCCTATTTTAAACATTTGTACCCTGACTTCACTAAGTACCTCCCATATTTATCGAAGTGCCAAACAAGTTTGTCACTGCCAAATTGGGGACAAGCTGGTGTAATATCTATAGCTTTCCTTTCCCTTTCCATGAGGATTGATTCCAGAAGTTGAGCCTTCTATGCTCTAGAGTTTTGATCTAAGAGGTCCCTGACAAGGAAACAAACAGGGTCATCTGACATTGGGGATTGTAACTTAAAATTTGGAACACTTGGAATCCATGGGTCTGACCATATATGAATGTTTGAGCCGGATCCAACGTTCCATCTATAACCCTTTTCAATAACACTTCTTCCGTGAATTAAGCTATTCCAAACCCAGGAGGCTTTCCTACCCAACTTTGCATTAAGGAAGCATGTAAAAGGGAAGTAAATCCCTTTCACTAACTTTGCATAAAGAGTATAGGGGTTGTGGATTAAACTCTACCCCATTTTTCCCAACATAGCCATATTAAACCTTTTTCGGCTCCTTAAATCCTATACCACTACAATTCTTTATCTTAGTTAGATGCTTCCATTTCACCTAGTGCAGTTTTCTTTTTTTCTAGCCTTTGATGCCGCCAAAACTTTCAGATGAGTTTCTCAATTTTTGAAGTGACTCCCACTTGAATTTTAAACACAGACATAACAAAGGAGATGAGGGCTTGTATAATTAATTTTATCATGATTTCGCTCCCTGCTTTGGTTAAGTAGTTACACTTCCAAGACTGAGTCTTCTCAATGGTTCTTTAAACTAGATAACCAAGCATTTATTTTTTTGTTCTTCCGCAATCCATCGGGATTTCTAGGAACTTTGCTATGTAGCTAGACTCTTCAACTCCCAACAAGGTTCTAGCAAATTCTCTTAATTGAATATTGGTATTGTAGCTAAAGAATAATTCTGATTTGTGAAAGTTGAATTTCTACCCTGAAACCTTAGCATACCTCACAAGAATGGTGTTATAGGTTTCATTCTCTTTGACACTATTGTCTCCATAAATAATTATGTCATTAACAAAGAGAGAATAGGTTACCATAGGGCAATGTCTAGTGATTTTTATTCCCCTTATGTTGCCTTTATACTACTCTATTTCAATTAATCAGGAGAGGTAATCAGCTGTTATTATAAAAAGGTAAGGAGATAGGGGATCTCCTTGCCTTAGACCTCTGCTAAGGTGTGGAAGCTCCTCATGAGATCGCCAATAATGGCAGTAATCGATTCAAAACAAGCCATTATCAAATTCACCCATCTTTCATCGAATCCCAGTTGCTTGGATTTGTTTAAGAAAGTCCCAATTTACTCTATCATATGCCTTAGCCAAGTCTAGTTTGAGCGTAAAACCACTTTTGTTCCCTTTGAATCTATTTTTCAAGGCATGCATTATCTCATGGTTGATAATGGTGTTCTCTTGGATGTGCCTTCCATTAACAAAACTAGACTATTGAGTTGTTATCAAACTTGGAAGCCCCTTCCACAGTTTGTTTGCCATTACTTTTGCTATTATCTTCTAGTCAAAATTACAATAGCTTATAGGTTTGAAATCTTCAAAATGTTCTGGGTGTTTGGTTTTTGGGCAAGGACTATATTCATATGATTCAAGGTTAGGGGGAAGGGTACCTGTAGCAAAGAAAGTTTTGACCGCTCTAAACACGTCTTCTTATAGTACATCCCAGTGATTTTGAAAGAATAATCTAGGATAGCCATCGGGACCTGGAGATTTTAATTTGCCCAACTAAAAAGTAGCTCGTTTCACTTCCTTTGTGGTAACCACTACAAGTAGACACTGATTCATCTTTGGTGTGACCAATTGGGGAATTATTGATTATAACTCGCTATCTACCTCCACTCTTTCCTTGTGATACAGTTTCTTAAAGTAGTCCACTGCACTTTCTCTTATATAATTTTCCCTTTAATCCATTGACCATTAGGAGCTTTGATTCTTGTAATTTGATTACGATTCCTCCTTTGGACTACTGTTAAGTGGAAAAATCTAGTGTTTCTGTCTCCTTCTTTGAGCCATTGGACTTGGGACCTATGCTTCCAATGTATTTCCTCTTCCCTTCATAGTTCAGTTAAATCTATTTGTGCACCCTTTAGATCGAGTTTTTTCTTGTTATCAAAATGACCTTCTATAGCTTCATCAATTCTTTTTTACAGATTAGACACCCTTTATTTGTTACCTATGAAGAGCTCTCTATGCCAATTCAATAAGTCAAAGTTTAATTTGTTTAGTTTCTCCCCCAAACCCATTGTCCCTCCTCCTACTTCTCTATCCTCAAGCCAACAGTTCCTGATTAATTTAGGTCACTCCTTTATTCCCAACGTTCTTCATACACAAACCTCTTCTTTTTTTCTCTTTCTCACCGGGCTTAGTACAACAAGTAGAGGTCTATGGTCAGAACCTAGATAATTACCATGTACCACATTTGTAGATTCAAAACAAGAAATTCATTCAGCATTTGCTAGAGCTCTATCAAGTCTAGCTTGAATGTTTTTCTCTCCTACCTCTTTATTATGCCACGTAAGGGTGCCCTAAACCCGAGGTCCACCAAGGAGAGATCACTTACAAGTTTGTTGAAATCCCTCAGTTGATTAAAGGATAAGTCAATGCCTCATACTTTTTCATCTGTTGAAAGGCAGGCGTTGAAATCCTCAATAAGAACCCAAGGAGTAGAAACCCCTATATGAAGCTGTCGAATCTCATTCCACACTTGTAATCTCTTCTCCTTCTTAGGACTTCCATAAATGTCGGTGTGATGCCATTCATAATCTTCTTTTACCCAGACATCCATAAAATTAGGCGAGGTTTTGAGAATTTGGAGCTCCCAACCATCAATCCACCACAAAGCTATTCCGCCTGCTCTGCCTTCTAGATTTAGGTAAGCACTGTGCTAAAAATCCAGCTTTGATCTTACTTTCTTGAGCTTTGAAGAGGGTTGTTTGGTTTCCATCAAGAACACGATTGCTAGTTCTCTTTAAATATGAGGTTTTATAGTGTTTTTTTGTGTGAGATCTTGCCCTAAACCTTGAACATTCCATGAGAGGATACTCATCCTAATGAGGAGCACTATTTTCGTTCTATCAGAGACTATCTCTTGTCAGGTTGTTATCTGTGACTATTAAACTGCTTTCTTACTTGTAGTTATTATTTATGTATATTTTATATTACTTTACAAAAAAGTTACTTTTTATAAAAGATACTTTTTATAAAGACATTTTTAATGTCTGAACTTTTTAAAATTTAACAATTTAATATTTACACTATTTTTTTTTATAACAATTAAGTTTAGCAACATATAAAAAAATAACAATAAAGTATTTACAACAGGTTATATAGATAAAAAGACCAAATTATCCATGACAATGATTTAAATTTAATTACTTTTTCTACTAGAAAATAATAATACATTTTTTTCTTGTGTAAATCATAATAAATTTACAAAATATATATTTATCAAAATAATAGGCTTCTTTTTTGAGAGGACTTGAAAAACTTTTTTTTATGAAGATAAATATATTTAAACCACTACTTTAATAATACTAATTTTAATTTCATTAAATTTATTAAAAATTTTAACTAAATAGAAAGTGAAAAAAAAAGAAACAAAAAATTGAAAATTTCAATTTTACATTTTTATTAATTAAAATTTTTGTAAATGATGATAGCTAAATTAGTACCTTTAAATATTTTAAATTTTTATTAACTAAAAATAATTAAAAGTCAAACTATAAATAAATAAAAATAAAATTATTTTTATTTATAATAATAATAATAATATTATTATTATTATTATGTTTTTTTTGAGTTAATGGGTAATAAAGTTTTTTAGTTCTAAAATAGTGTACTTTTTAAGGGCAATTTGTTGGTGACCTATTATATACACCTTATTGTTATTTTTTTACACATTTCCACACTTAATTGTTATAAAAAAAAATAAAACATTAAATTTATTTTATATTACTTCACAGAAAAGCTACTTCTCATGCATCTTACTAATTCAAATATCTTGTTTGCAAAAATCTAGCCATTTAAATTGAAATTAGGAAATGCTTTAAATCTCATTACAATAGATGATGTTATGTATGAAGTAGTTTCAATCATGCATACATAGTTTTTCAACTAATTAAATAATATGGGACCTGAAGTATTAATAATTCTATATGGTGTTGTTGTCATTGTTGTTATATGTCATCAAATTATTTATGTCTATTAGGGCCACTCAATTAAACAAAAAATTTTGCAGAAAATTGCATAAGTGAAGAAAGATATTTAAATTGAGATAAAAAAAAAAGAATGTGAGAAGTTGGATAAGGGAAAATTAACAACACTTGAAGAAATATGACCACATTAAAAAAAAAAAAAAATCTTTCAGCTGATAAGTAATCTAATAATAATTATATATTTGTATTGCAATTTGAAACAAAACAAAGCAGAAGTTGGAAACAACTCAACACATAATACCTCTAAAATAAGCTAATACTACTACTGATGTAATAGAGTGACCAACAGGAGAGATCAGTAGCATGTTGGATTTTGTTGCAAAGGACAGCATTTTATTCAATTCTAAATATGGAGAGTTAAGGTTCTTGCTTGCTTTTCTTTTTCTATTGACATCAATGTTAGTCATCAATGTTAGTGAAAATCACCATTTTTTGAGAACTAGCTGCATATGGCTGACCAATGGGCTCCAGTAAACTATTTAAAAAAAATTTTTTTTTTTACAGAAATCACGAGATCAACTAAAATATTTAAAAAAAATATGATACCAATAAAAGTGTTTTTAAAATCACGGTAGTTTATATATTTTTTATTTTTTTATTTTTACTTGATTATTTCTTTCTTCTTTTTTTCTTTTTCATTTTTTTCCATTGTTTTTTTCCCTAATTTATTTCTTCTTTCTCTTTCCCTTCTTTTTTCTTTTTTCTTTTTTCTATTTATTTTTTATTTTTTTCATTATTTTTCCCTAATTTATATTTCTTTCTCTTTCCCTTCTTTTTTCCATTTTCTATTTTTTCAGAAAATAAACTGAAAAAGAAAAAGATGACGATGTTGAAGAAAAAAGCATAATAAAAAACTTTTTAATTGTAGACAATGAGTTTTTAGAAGAAGATGAAGAAGAAGAAGAAGAACTTTTGTTTTTGTAGGCATTTGTCAGAACAACCAGAAAGATCATTACAAAACAAATGTATAAAACTGAAAGAGAACCAACCGAAAAAACATAAACAACCACCAACAAAAAAAAACCACCAAAACAACTAGAAAATCAATTGCCAAAATAATCAGAAAATAACCATGAAAACAACTAGAAAAACCATTACA
>CATIWM010494253.1:0-14302 GCA_949671775.1 Mallotus repandus
ATTTTATCCAACCTCTACATATTTCCTTTTCTCAACAACTCATTTATCTCTTTATAAAGTCATTTTCTAAGCCACATTTTCAGCCTCTCCTCTCCAAGTTGGGTTTGTTTTATCCCTATTAAACTCCAACTTAAAGTGGTAATGTAAGATATTACTATCATATTCAAGTAGTACTAGTAAGTAAAGGTAGCAACAATTGTGTAGCTTAAAGTGAATATTCCTCTCGTTAGCTCCTTTCTTCCACCAAAGTTTAGATATTAAAGAGTTTATTTCATTACATACCTATCTGGGAAATTTGAAACAGCTCATAAGATACCCAAGAATAGATTGAGCTACTGACTTGATCAAAATCCCTTTTCCCATAATTGATAGTGATCACTCCTTCTAGTTTGACAATTTATTTCTAATTTTGTTGGTAACATCCTAGAATAAGAGTTTCTTAGATTGAGTGATGGCTGTGAGTATACCAAGATACTTAGCATGCTTATCAACCCATTTCACACCAAACAAACTTCTCAAAGAGTTACTAGCTTCTGAGGAGACATTAGAGTTGAAAGAAATTTCAGATTTATCAAAATTGATTTTTTGACTAAAGGCTCTTTCACTTGTTGTCAAAATATCACCAACAACTTTTATTTCTCCACGTGAAGCTCATCCAAAAATAATATTATGATCTACAAAAAATAAATGTGAAACAACTAGAGCCCTACAACAAATTTTATAACCATGCAAAAGATTTTGAGATTCAACTTTTCTTATCAAACTTGACAACACTTCAGTGCATGTGTATGGTTTAAATATGTATTCTATTTTCATTACTAAAAAAATATATACTAAAAAATAAAGTTAATGATTTCATTTATTATGTGTTATAACCTCCATTATCATTTATATTAAAAAAAAATTCAACATAAAAAAATAATTTTTTTTGAGCAAAAGTAAGAGTAGATAATTTAAAGAAGGAAAATAATTTCTATCACTTATTTCTTACTATTACAATAAGAGTGTATGTATACATATATACAAGAACTTGCTTTCCAAGTAAAAAAGCTTGTACGGCCTATATCAAACTCTCTAATAAATAGTTTATAGTTTATATATATATAATAAATAATTTATAATGAAAAGAATATGTTTGAATGTACTCTTCTCCACAATAACTATGCAACACTTTAAGCTACACAATTGTTGCTACCTTTAATTACTAGTACTACTTGAATATGATAGTAATATCTTACATTACCACTTTAAGTTTAGGGATAAAAAAAATCCAACTTGGAGAGGAGAGGCTAAAAATGTGGCTTAGAAAATGACTTTATAAAGAGATAAATGAGTTGTTGAGAAAAGGAAATATGTAGAGGTTGGATAAAATCTCATTTGATCTGCTCACAAACCAAATAACAATCTATATATATATCAAGATGTTTTATCCTCTCGTGGAAGACCAGATTCGCTATATTATGGATGGCAGCTCTATTATCACAAAATAATAAAGCTGGAAGTAATAGAGGAATGCCAAAGTCCCAAAGGATATAAGAAGTCCATTAGAGCTCATAAATGGTGGAAGCCAAGCTTCTGTATTCTGCTTGGCAGAAGAGCAAAAGACTATGCTTTATTATTTTTTCATCTTTTAGGAAATGAGAGCATTCCTCAAATAAACACAGTAACTTGTTAATGATTGCTAAGTGTCATGATTATTTTGTAATGGGTACTATAATCCTTATGAGGGACGTCCTTTTATACAATTAAGCAAGTATAGTGCAACATCCCAATGAGAGGAGTAAGAACTGTTGACAAATCAATTGAGTTATTGTACAGTGTAGGTGATATATAGCCTTATTAAACTTAAGTATAGAAGGCAAGAAATTAATCTTTGATATTGATTAGGATTAGCTAGAGGTGTGCAATCATTTTCAGTGAGCCTTTTGCCTTTAAAAAATGGTATCAAAATAGGTTTGGCTCCCATTAAACTAGCATATGAAATAATGTTAAGAGTGTATTTTCTCTAATATATGGTAGTGCCTTTATCACTTTCTATAACCTCTAAGCCGAGAAAATATTTAATGTAGCCTAAATATTTGATAATGAAGAGGTTGTGGAGATATTATTTAACAACTATAATTTCAGATTCTGATGAACCATTAATCCAAACATTATCAATGTGACTAATAAAGCAAGAAATGCATCATTAGTTTGTTTGATGAAGATACAATGATCATGAACTGATTATTTGAACCTGAAAAGGAGCAATTTATTATGTAACTCTGAGTTTCATTGTTTGGATGACTACTTAAGGCCATATAGAGCACTTGAGCTTACACGCTTGATGCTTCTGAGCCTTTAAATAACCTTCTGGAGGTTGCATGTAAACTTCTTCTTCCAAGTATCTATGTAAGAAAAGTATTATCTATATCTAATTGATGAATAGTTAAACTATTTGTAAATTCCTAAGATCTTGGAAAAATAGCTGAGGGGAGTCAGACCTCACTAAGTGAATTAATATTATGGAATGCATATAGCTTTTTCAAAAAATAATTATTAAAACCATTTAAAAATATAACTTATATAAAACGAATAAAATCCAATTTTTGAATAAAAATATCATTTCTAAGAACCCTTCTTCACTTCCATAAAATATAGTTTATCACATTATTAAATAAATCCATACCTTTAATAATAAAAATTATATAATATAAATTAAAACATTTTTTTGTAGAAAAGCAAAGGTAGAATCATAAACCTCAATTCTATAGTATTTGCATTTCTACATAAATACGATTCATGCATAAATTTCAAATTTATTTCCGTCAAATCTATATTTTATATGTATATCTATATAATTAATTAATATTGAGCTTTAAAAGTATTAATTTGAATTTATGTCATTTGATATTCTTACAAAAAAGGTATAGAATTAAGAAGGTGACTTCTCATATATTAAAAACAACTTAAAAATTAAATGATATTTAATGACCCTAATGAATTTTAAATCTAAAGTCAGTGATCAAATGTAATTTGGTTCATTGCAAGTATCAAATATTCGGCTGAACCAGCTGGGGGCTTAGTAAATTGTTATTTTAATATATTTTCTACTACATTAATTAACATCTTTATAGAATTAATAGTCATTTTTTGCCAATTGGGTTCTTATATAAGTTTAATTAAGCAGTGTATTGGACATCCTGTTGAAAATATTAGGATTCGAATTCCCCACTTCCTCTCGTCCTATTATAGTGTTGAGAATTAACTATTTATACTAACTAGTAAAAAAAAAAAAGAGATTGTTTATGATCTTGCCAATAAAATGTGTAGTACATAACATAGATATTATCTACAATTATAAAATTAGTTGTACGTAAAGAAATTATAATTAGAAGTTTTCTTCATAACTTAGATATTATCTATAAATATTAATCTTAATTAAGGATATACACATTTAAAAATAGTAGGGTTATTATAAAACTATAAATCTAAAGAATTCTAATTATATTTTTGTATCATTGCATTTCTTTAAAGGATGAATTTTTGAACGTTATTTTAATTTGCTCCTTCAACTTAATAAATTGTGTCATTTCTATTTAATTTTATTTAAAAGATCTAATTGTATTTTTAAAAATTACTTTTAGATCTCTATAAAATAAATTTGACACTTATCAAAAAAATTTATCCTCTTTTTCCTTTAAGAAAAAATACAATGCAAGAAAATATTTTTAAATTATAATTTTGTCATTCTTGACATAAATTTTAAAATTAATCTCTAACTATTTTCATAAATTTTTAATTTTTCAATAAAAATTCTTAAATTTTAACTATTTTAAAATTTATTTCTCAACTTTCAACCACATTATCCAAAAATTGTTCTAGTATGCAAAAATTTAAAAATTAATTTTTATATTTATCTCAAAAATGGTAAAATAAAAATGTGGAAATATTTTTCAAATTTTTTTTCTTAAAAAAGAAGAAAAAAATTGAATAATTGTTAAATTTATTTTATAGGGATCTAAAAATATTTTTCAAAAAATACAATTAGATCCTTCAAATAAAATCAAATAGAATGGACACAATTTATAAAGTTAAAGGAGAAAATTTAAATGACTTTTAAAATAGGATTTAATTGATAATTGGCTTAAAGTTGAGAATAAAATAGATTATTTTCTCTTCTTTAAAAATAATATTAGATGAAATGTATTTAAAAAAAATAAGGGTCTCTTTAGCTAAACTGTTGCTAATAACTAATAGTTGTTAGCTGATTAATGTTAAGTGTTTGGTTAAAGTATTTATAGCTATTTTTGTTTATATTTTTAATGACTATTATAGACATAAATTAAGTTGTTTAAAATTTGCATTTATTGTTATTTAATTATTTATTTGTTCAATTATGCATATTAATTTCAAAAAATATTTTATATTTATAATTTTAAATATTAACAATTATATAATTAAATACAATAAAATTACAATAAGATATTTATTATATATATTTATATTAATTTTTAAAAAATACATACATACATAGATACATATATAATAATAATAATAATAATAATAATATGTAAAAATGCTATGTACATCTTTAAAACAATTGTTCAAAAAAAATTAATCAACAAAATATGAAATAAATAAAAATTAATTAAAAAGGTATGAAAGAAAAATTAATATATAAAAATCTAATTTTTAATTTAATTTAAATAGATATAGAAAATTTACATTTAAATTAATGAAAACTGTTCATGAAAAATTTCAAATTAGAGTTAATATGAAAAGGTGCTGATAGGTGTTTCAACAGTTACCATTTAAAAGTATTGATCAAACACTATTTTGTAACTGTTGGAAACTGAATAGCTATCAGCTATCCTTCAACAACTATGCTAAACACCCTCTTAGTGAAATAATTATTACCCAATAATTAAAAAAAATATAGGCTACGGGGGTTTCTAATTTTTATTTTGGTAAAATTATATTGTGCACTATTATTTGACCAAATTTTTTCAAAATCATGGTTACTTTTTTCTCATTTTTACCTCTTCGTGTTTGCATAAACTATTGTTTTATTTTTTTATTTTCACTTTTTCTGTATGTTGTTAACTTCTTCTTCTTCTCATCTTCTTCTTCATCTTTTCGTACTCTTCTCTTCATTTCTTATTTTTTAGTTATATGTGCAGTCCTAATTTTGTAGATGAGGACACTAGGTACTGTACCCATCATATTTAGAAATATTTTCTATTGTTTAGACGAATTTTGTTTAATGGCAGTGTGCAATCCTACAATCTTCTCAGCAATACTGTTTTGTCAAGGCCAAGGTGCTCTTTGTTGGTTCAAAAACTTGCCCTTATTCTGTTGTCTCGTTTACGGACACAGTAAATCTAATGAAACTTTTAAAGAAATGTGCATTGTAGGAGAAAAATCCTTGGGCTAAAGACACAAATTTAGAGGAAAATACAGTGTGTTTTTTTATACACCCAGTTTCTGGTTTGTATGAGGATAAACTTATCAGCATATAATTTTAGTAAATGATGGCTTGTTTTTTCTGTAAAATTTCCTCTTGACCTGTTTATCTCAAAGTTGTATCTGGATGTTCTGGAATCATGCAACTATTTTCTTGAATGTTGCACCCATTCATTCCAAATCCCTTGTTATGGAGATTTTGCACATTTAAGCACGCTTTTGTAACAATAGAATATAGCATAAACATATAAATTCATTGATAAAGTACTCAGGATGTTAATATTTATCCTCTTTAGGTCAAAGATCATGTTGTTTGTTATTTCATTTGGTTGTTTCCAATGGTTGTTTTGGTTAAAAAATTTTAAGTATTATTTATTATTTTACTTAGTTGTTTCAACGGATATTTCAATTGTTTTAATTGTATTTTATTTATTTTGGTTGTTTCGATTGTTTCATTTATTGGATTATTTTATTTAATTTTCAACATGTTTCTAGAAAAAAATTATTGAACGCTGCATTTTGGAAAAAGGAAGTTCAACGATATTTTCAGATATTTTTCATTTTTTTTATTATTTTTGAAAAAATCCCATTTATTTTTTTTCTGAAGAAAGTATGTATTTTACCATAAAAAGTTCAGATACAATAAGAGAGACGCCAGAGCCCAATAGCGCAAGAGCCCTCGAAACATTTGGACTTTTGTTGGATTCACTTGGTCCAAATGCTGTATTTGTTTGGAAAAAAAAATAAACTTGGCAATAAAATAAGGTCCTCTTATTCATATTTTTTTGTAAAAAATAATTTTAACCTTTCAAGAGATCTTAGAGTCTTGGATTTAGAGCATGAAATCTTATCAAAGTCCCTTTAAGTGAAATTATATGCCTCGAAAATTATGAATTTAGCATTTTTTTTAATAGAACTAGCTAATTTTATTAATTATTTTTTAATTTTAATCAGAGACAATAACATATAACATTGGTTTCAATTTTAGATTTAAGTAATGACTTATTTGGTTGATACTCTGAAATTTGAATTAAAATGAAAAGGAACGGAAAATGTAATTGAAATTTGACAAAATATGCTTGATTTATTATGGAATATGAATAAGAATTAATATCATTTATCAATTAAAATATTTTATATTTTATAATCATTTTTCAAATATAAAAACAATATTATAATTATTTTTATATATTAAAGAACACCAGTGGTGGAATTTTATGTACTTAATAATTTTTTAATCAAGAAATGAAAAATAAATCATAATTTTCTATTGAATAAAACAATATTAATCATGGAATATTTTATGAAATATCTATCAGTCAATTTTTTTTTATAGAATATGAAATTATTAATATTTGAAAATCAAAATGAAAGGTTAAAAATTTACCCAGATGCTACAAAAGGATTAGCTAGTAGTGTCTGGTTTCGCGTTTGATTGTTGGCTACATGGATGCAATTTTGGGTTATCAATCTAAAGAGTCCCAGTTTGACAAGACAAAGATGATCATTACTCATTGCCTAGCAATTCTCTAATTTTCAATCTAAGCCATAAATTTGGACTAAATTAAGTACAAAAATCTCATGCGAACTGATATCAATACTGTCTCCATACGGAGCTGCAAGCTTGCTTCTTCTTCTTCTTTCTTAATCTTTGGTATCCAAAATCTACTGAATTCAAATTAATTCAACTCAATTCAGATAGGATCACAAGAATAATAAAAGTCTTACAATAACTAATTTAGCGTGACTGTATACACTAAAATTCAAACTCAAAACCTCACTTAATAAAAAATTATCTTTATAAATGGATCTTAACGGTAGTTGATTTGCACCACATTAAATATAAAGCTAATTTTCTTTTGCTTTCCGATTTAGTCAAGAATTTAACTTTCTAAATGTATATGAAATTCTCCATTATATTACATTTTTAAACAAAAAATCACTATCAAGCTTTTAAATTTGAAGCTGTAAGAATTAATATATGATTAGATGTAAATAAATATATATTTCTTAATAATAAAGTATTTTTATATCATATTAAATATAAAATTAATTTTTATTCACATTTATTTGATAACTATTTTATATTGTAAAATACTTTTATATAAAAATTTAATAAAATTTTACGCTCCTCTTATTTTGAAGCTGCAGGCTTTAACACATAATTTGGTGTAATTTGAATATGGATTATGTAAAGCAATGGTCCCCTTTGGAAAGTTCTTGAAGTGATGATTGAATATTGGTCCACGTGTCCTTATGTATACCAAATATAATTAATATGTGTAAAAATAAAATAAAATATATTATACAAAGAATAGAAAATAGCATGCATGAAACGTTGACAGTTTAAACCCCACAAGTCACACCCAATTTAATGAGCACATGCATGATGAAGAAACGAAAATGATTTCTCCAATCAGACTTAATTTAATTATTCTTTTCGAATTGCCAAAAAAATCCAGTTGATTTCTGTTATTTGTCGATATTAATAATATTTTTGTCAATTTTTATTGTGAGTTTTTTTCTTTTACATATGATACTTTTGATATTTAATAAACAGAAGTTATGAGTGCTCTAATTGATCTGAAATTTAATTCAGGTAAATTTATAAAAAATATAAAACTTTTTTCGTATTTGTTATTTGTTATAAATAAGACTCAAATTTAAACTTTTATTTTAAAAAATTTAAATTATTTATTATTTAAACCAACATAAAAGCAAACTTTTTTGAATATATAATCTAAATCGAGGGTGGAGCTACAAAGCAATCGTCTGATGAAAAAGTAATTTCACATACAATTTAGAGAGTACTTTTTTCATTGAAAATTCCTCGTTCCCTTTTGTATGAATTCTCCAGCAGCAAATTCAAAATTTATTTCGTAATCCCCAAGGTATGATACCTTATAACTTCACAATTACAAGTCATTTTCTCATTACTTTGGGTCTCTCATTTTCTATTTTTATTGACATTACTATAGTAGAATTTCAAAAAAATGGACTTCATTTTTAAGCTTCTCATTACCTGGAGGAGTTCCACGTAATTGATTTTATTACGCATTTTACAAAAGAAAACTTCATTCCTATAATATAAGGAATATAAAAACATTGGTTGATAGAAGCTGCAATATTAACAAATATTTTTGGACCACACATGCACTTAATCATCAATTTCCATTATACATAAACCACACACCAAAAAAGAAAAATTAATTTAAATGATTCCTCCATGCATATATAGATGAGATGTTGTGTATATAAGTATATATAGTTCGTGAAGCTACTGCAAACATCATCAAATAATTACAGAATTCAATAATAATGCATTAGGTAGCCCACCAAATTTATATGTATGTATTGTTGAGACAATTAGCTTGCATGATGGTGATTGAATTGTTAAGATAAGGCAAAACCCTTAAATTTAATATAAGTGCTTACCACATTGAGTATAAGATGTGATTTCCTGTTAATAAATTATAAGTTTATGTAGAGGTTTAATTAGGAAAATAATGCCACAATAAGTATGTAGAATTATGCCTAAGGCAAAGCCTTATTAATCAAATTCTAGATGTCACCTAACATATGGACATAATGGTGAGATTATGGTTTAGGTGTACGTATTATGCTTTTATTTTAATCTTTTTGCTAAGTTAGATCATTTATATCAAATGTAGTCAACAAGAAAATTATAGCTTCAAATTTTAGTTTTTATTAAATTAAATAGAATTTTACCAATAACCATTGAATCAGCTAGGGTTGTTCTCTCTTAAATTTGATTTTCAATTTCAATTGTGGCATATATTAAAATATTAAATTAATTATTGAGAGATTTTTACCTTCTTATGATTCCACCAAAATCAAATTAGATTAATTAAAATTCAATACAAATATATTAAATGAAAACATTTAATAGAATTTTAACTGAAATCTAATTAATTATATTATAATTTTCTATGATGAAAGTTTTCACTATTAAAATCCTAGTTTATAAAATAGGCATTAAATTTCACCAGTTGTTGTAGCTCTTGGAATAATTAGGTGCTTAGTTTGCTGATATGGCATTAGCAAATTCGACTAGGTCAATCTTATTCTCGCAATCTAAATTGCTAGAGGTATGTTTTTTTTTTTTTTTTCAAATACATTTATAGTCCATTGCATTATTCAAAAATTTTGCCATTTTTAAATCATTTTAATAAAAAATAATTCCCATGCGTCTTTCATTGCAATAAATGTGATTTTGGGCGCAATTGAGTAAGAAGGGTCAACAAGCAAATGAGGCATAAAGAGTAGGATTGGTCAAAATTTTCCTCTTATGACCAATTAAATTTGATAGCATGAAATAATTGATGCCAAGTGTCAAATCCATAAGTGAATTTTTTTCATAAATAATAATAATAAGAAGAAGAAAATTATGGGGGTTGTTACAATCACTTTGGCATTATTAACAAAGAAAGCAAATCTTTGTTAATAATTAAATAATATTTGACTAAAAAACCCTTTTGTTATTGGTGGTCATTTCACATCCTTATCTCCAATTGAAAAGGATATTTGAGTTGATTTCTTTTAGTCTGTTTCAATTTTCTTTCTGATCATGCCTTTGTCTTCTAAATCTTCGAACCAATTTCACCATATGGCAAAGTATTATATTTCTCATTGTCTTAGGTGCTAGGAAAATATAAAATTCAAAAATCAACGCTTGTTGGTTGTCGCCAAGCTATAAGCCACACAAAGCTAGCCGTTTTTGTAACTTAATTTATAAAAAAGTTAAAAATATATACCATATATTATGCTTTTTCAAAAATGTATTGCTTCATTATTAAAAAAAAAAATAATTGCTGGCAAATTACAGAACTTACCTATAAAAAATTTTCATTTTTTTGCTTGAACTATTGATATTTATAATTTATTAAATTTTAATTAACACGGTTTGATCAAAATAGAATGACAAGACTGGAAAAAAAATTTTAATAATTAATTTCATTTCTAAATGCAATGAAAGGTTCTCGAAATGATGAAATTGAAGTTTAAGATTTGTGTTTTGGCTTAAATCAACATTTATGACATTTATTATATTATTTACAAGTGAATTCAATAAAAAAATTCAAAATCAAATTAGAAATTTTACAATATTGAATTTCTATTGTATAAAATAAATTGTTGCAAACATAAGAATCTATTGTATGTATGAAAAAATTGAAAATATAAACAGTAGCTTTCTACAAATTGAACTATATTTTGTTTTATCTTTTTTGGAAGTTTTATATTAATTTGATTTGATTTGGGTTTTGAAAAGCAAGCACACTATCATAATTATCATGGGTTATTTACACGTACGGTTCCTAAATTTTTACTCCTTTTTCACTATCATCCTAAAGAATCAATTGGACAAACAAAAATCTTTAACTATTAATTTTAGTCACAGTGAAATCTCAATTGTCAAATTCCGGTGAAATCACCATCGGAATGCTGACGTGTTTCAACAGTTGGATAATGATGTGTTAAAAAAAATAATTTTTAACTAATAAAAAAAATGTGGCCACGTGGCGACATGTAATTGTTCACATTGCCACTAATTATCTCTCACAAAAAATCTAACTAATTAATCAATGTTATTAATTAAGCAACTCACTAATCAAGAAAAAACTTATTTAGCTAAAATTTCAGTTTATTAATTTAATTTTAAACATAATCAATAGTCTAAAAAAACAAAACTCTTGTTCAAAAAAATTTAAAAAATAAAATTGTGTCGTGTTCATTGTACCCTTCTCAAATCACTGATTCAACTCAAACCCTCCCCAGCTCCATCACCATCACCATCACCATCACCAGCTCCAACTCCATCGTCGATGGACAAATCCTCCATCATTGATTCAGCTCTTTTCTCTTTCTTCTTAATCGTCGATTCAACTCAAATCCTCACCAGTTCTATCACTGATTCAACTCTCTTCTCTTTGCAAGCGTCTCCTCTCTCTTGCTCGCTCAACGACTTGATTACCAGTGGAGACAGAGCCACGTCCAGAGAGTCCAAAGAGTCCAGAGCCGACAACTTGAACCCTTAGAGATCCGAAGCTAGGGCTTTTGTTGTGCACCGCTTGCGCAAGATCTGTGCACCGCCGCTTGCGCAAGATCTGTGCACCGCAGATGAACTGCCATTTGTGGGAGAAGAAGGACTGATGAACAAAACTAATTTCCTTGAATATTTTTTTGCTTTTGCTTTAGGAGTTAATGTTGGGGTATATCTATTTTACCATTTTCGTTGCCATCAATTTTGTTGTTGTTTTAGATCTATTATTGCTATGATTTTTATTGTTGTTGTTGTTGTTGATGCCCGTTGTTACAATGGATTGGTGGTGGTGATGCTTGGGTTGTGACAAGGGCGTATGTGGTGGTGACGACTCGACGGTGATGATGTTGAATTTATGAGTGGTGGTGGCAGATCGGTGGTAGGGGTACTAGATTTGTTATAGGGGCATATCTGGTGGCGGTGGTCAATGACAGAGGTCAGATTTTACGGCAGAATGAGGACGTCCAATGACGGAAATGACTACTACATCACCGGCGAAGGTGGTTGAGAATTAAGGATCCGATGTTGTTGCTCCTGTGAGTACATTTGGCGGCCATTTTTGGAAGTGATGATCGTGTAATTGGGGAAGAGGTGGATGGGCGAGAATTTGGTTTTTTAGAGTATTGATTATGATTAAAATTAAATTTATAAATTGAAAATTTAGTCAAGTAATTTTTTTTAATTAGTGAGTTGCTTAATTGATAATATTAATTAATTAGTTAGTTTTTTTGAGAGATAATTATTTAATTGCACACATGATGATTATATGGCATCATGTGTTTTATTTTGTAAAAGAAAAAAAAATTGCCACATCATTGTTTCATTATTGGGCCATCTCAGCATTCCGATGGTGATTTCACCAGAATTTGACAATTGGGATTTCATTGTGACTAAAATTAATAGTTAAGGATTTTTATTTGTTCAATTGATTCTTTAGGACAATAGTGAAAAAGGTGTAAAAATTTAGGAATCGTGAGTATAAATAACCCAATTATCATTAACAACTATTATTATTATTATATATACTTGCTTCTGTTTTGGCTGACTTCAATTTTAGCCATTTCTGAAATTTTCAATGCAATAATCCATAAACCACTATATTGTACAATTTCTCAATGTTTTGGAGATGATTGAAAGAGTTAAAAATGAAAGTGGACCTCACTCTAAGTTTAGCTTAGGAAAATTTGGAGAAGCCTATGCATCTGAAGCATACACCAGTTTCAATCATAAGCACTTAATCTCAATATGGATATATTATTGAAATAAAAAAAAATCAATTAAGCTAAATAGTTATATATAAAAATCAATAACGTTTAACATTAGTTGAAATGAAAAAGGTATTATCTATGTCAGTGGGAAAGCAGTTAAATAGTAATTTTTTTTAAAGGTATCATGAGGTGTATGGTTCAAATCATACCATGAAATAATAATTCATAATTATTGTTAGTGAGTGAATGATTTAATGGTTATTTGTTTTTAATAAAGATGAAATTTGAATCGTGCCGTTTTAATTTTAATTTTGTAGAATTAATTTTAAATTGATTTTAAAAAAGACAATTATTTCTTATTATGTAGTTTCATCAATAATTAAATTATTTGATTTTTCCATTGATAAAAAAAATGGTTAGTAGTTAATAGAAATCTTGGTTAATTATTACAGAGTTTCTTGAAACTTTAACAGCAAGGCAATCAGTAGCAAATTTTTTGTTAGGGTGCTATACTAGCTAATCCCCAGTGGACAGGAATTCATAAAATGGCCATATCAATAGTACTTAATTAAAAAGCAAATTTAGAGAAGTTTGAAATTTGACCATTTTTGAATGAAAGGTGGCAAAGAGCTTAGGAACACACATATATTATATATATGAGATCTGATTGCTGTAATCCATCAGTCACTCTCATGTTTTTTGTTCAATGCATTAATGTTTCAAACTTACCCCAAACTTTATTTTTGTTTTTGACAAGTACCAAACATACTTTGAAAATCCACTACTACTATACAACATTAATCTTCATATCTAATAATAATATATGGTAATAAAAAAGGATGGGACCAAAGATACAGAAGCACACAATTCCGACTCTCTCTCTATTAATTAGTCAACTTCATCAACCTCAAAAGGGGGTGTGGCATTCATATAATTAGATTTCATATTTATAAATATTTTTATGAAAAAATAACCATTGGATTACTTAATTTCTTACTATCTAAATTACATGATTTTAAGTATCTAATTAAGCTTCTACATCTACATTTTTAATAATTTAATAATTTATATATATATATATATATATATATATTATTTTTAATTGATATCAAATGAATTAAGTACTGATAATTTACATAATGTGTGAATAGTTTTTTTAAAATTAAATAAAAAATTTCATAATTAGCCCTTAAAGTTCAATTCTACTAAAAAAATTCATTTCATTTGTAAATATATTCGTAACATAATTTATTTTCAGATAAATTTTTATTAATAAAATATATTTGTTTCAAATGAATAGTTTATGAAATTTATTTTAAATAAATTTTATATTTTATTATATTATATTTGGTATAAATCTTAAATTTAAGTTTTTGTCAAAAATATTTTTTTAAATATGAAATTATTTTTGAAAATAAAAATAAGTAGAGATATTTTAATCATTTAAAAGTATAAACTTAAAATTTATAAAATTCATTTGGAAATCTCAATTATTTTAATGGAATTTGGTTTAGTTATAATCAATTTTATAAATTTAAAAATTTAAAATTATAAATAAATTTCATATAAAATTCATTCAAATCAAACA
>CATIWM010494266.1:0-11052 GCA_949671775.1 Mallotus repandus
CATCACGATTCAGCTCACCCATCCAGAATCATTAAACACAGAAAAAAAAAGATTAGTAACCAATAAAGATAAAAATCAAATCAGAATCACAAATCAAAACATAAAATAACATAAAAACAAACAAATAAATAGGAGAAGAAAAGAGTTTAAGAAAAAAACTAATTATGATGCAATATGATTAGCTCCTTAGAGGACGTGTTGATTCACCGTCTAAATGGGTCTCCCGTATTGATTTACGTATTCTGGCCTTGATTATATTGGCGTCAAAACCTTTTTTTTTTCACTCAAAAGGAAGACGTCTCTTAAAAAATCCAGAACCAAAAGAAAGTTTTTTCTTTTCTCTCCCTTTTTCTCTCTGTGCTTTTTTCTTCCCCCTCCCCCTTTTTTTTTCTTTTTTTCTCTACGCTCTCCTCTCCGCCTTTTATTCTCCGTCTATCACAAATCCGTTTCATGGGATAAGTGATTACGTAGAGATAAAAGGTTACCCGGATAGGATAAACTACAGAGCGGGATGGGATAAGTGATTACGTAGAGATAAAAGGTTACCCGGATAGGATAAACTACAGAGCGGGCTGATATACACTGATTAATTAATTAATTAATTAATTTTCTTTTTCTTTTTCGGTAACTTTTATTGATTAATTAACAAAAATTTTTATTAATTAATTAATTTTTTGCCAATCAAATTTAAGAAAAATCAATAAAAAATTGAAATAAAATAAAATAAAATAAGAATTTGATAAAAATTAATCGGTACTCTAGAATTCCGGTCCGAATTCTGTAATTTCGATCGGAATTCTGTAATTCTGACTGAAATTTTGTAATTTCGACCGGAATTTTTGTAATTTCGACCAAAATTTCTGTAATTCCGATCAGAATTCTGCAATTCCAACCGAAATTTTGTAGATTTCTGATTGAACATATAGAATTCCGGTCAAAATTATAAAAAGACCCTTGAAGGAAAAGAAAACTTTTAATTTAGTCCATAAAAATGCAATCAAGCCTTGGAATCAGAAATTCAAATATTAGAGACCCATTTGCCATGAGTTTTCATCATCGGAGTCCTCTTTCACATCCATGCTCTAATTATCCCGAAATTGGGTGCTTACAAGACTGTATATAGACGGAGCATTAGGAGCACAAGGGTCTAGAGCTGGAATTATTCTAATTGGATCGAGTAGAGTTAAAATTATATATGTAATTCAGATTAAGTATAATGCCACGAACAATGCAGTTGAGTATGAAGCACTACTCATGTGCCTCAAGTTGGCCATAGAAATCCGAGCTGAGCATCTCAAAGTATACTCTAACTCCCAACTAGTGGTTAATTAGGTGAAAGACATATACTAGGTTAAAGAGCCAAGCATGATCAGATATGTGGAGAAGGAAAAACAACTCCTAAAGAAGTTGGCATATGAAGGAGAACAATGAGAAATGCAGCAAATTCCCATAAGTGAGAACATAGAAGCAGATTTATTGGCCCAATCAGTGTCGGAAGGCAACCAAGCATTCAAAGAACTTGAATTAACTGAGGAACTCACCAAGCTGAGAGTTGAGGATGCAGAAGTAATAAATACCCAAGAAGTGGCAGAGTGGATGGAGCCAATCATACAATACCTAGTGTATGGTATCTTACCTCATGACAAACTAAAGGCCCGAAAACTAAAGAGTAGAGTTACACATTATTCTATGTACAATGGTGAACTCTATAGAAGATCCTTGTCTCACCCATGGTTAAAGTGCGTATCCCCAGACGAAGGCAATTACGTGTTCATAGAAATCCATGAGGGGATATGTAGGGCTCACGAAGCTCAAAACTCTTCAGTCCGGAAGGTGTTATGGCAAGGCTACTACTGGCCTAACATGTCCAAGAACGCTTTCTAGCTTGTTCAAAAATGCCCCAAGTGTCAACGATTTGCTCGCCTGACACACAAGCCCTACATTCAATACCTAATTGGGAGTCTATGGCCTTTTGCCATTTGGGGAATGGATATCGTAGGACCATTCCTAGTTTCAACGTCTCAAAAGAAGTTCCTAATTATGGCCATTGATAACTTCACCAAGTGGGTAGAGGTGAAAGTTGTCCCAACCATCACTAAAGCTCGGATTTAACATTTCTTTTGGAAAGAGGTTATTTGCCGATTTGGTATACCTCATATCTTCATCACAAACAATGAGAAGCAGTTTAACAATGAAAAATTTAAGAAATTTTTTTCATATTTAGGCATTAAACTCAGATTCACATCAGTAGCTCACCCTTAAACGAATGGTCACAGAAGTCATTTATAGAATCATCATGCAAGGCCTAAAGAAGAGGCTGGATGAGAAGAAAGGAAACTGGGTGGAAGAGCTCAAAAATGCTATTTGGGCATACAGAACAACACCTAGAAGCTCCATAGGAGAAACACCCTTTAGGTTGACATACGTAATGAATGTAGTAATACTCGTAGAGATTGGGTCATCGAGCTACCAAGTCTCAGGAGAGTTTGATCTGAGCATCAATAATCTTAATGCTCGAATATGCTTGGACTTGATTGAGGAAAGGAGGGAATGAGCATCTATAGTCTTAGGAGCTAAAAAACAGAGAGCGGTGGGATATCACAACAAGCACGTCTGGCCAAGATGATTCAAGGTAGGAGATCTCGTGTTAAGAAGAGCAGACATCGGCAAAGGCACTTTTAGAACTGAAAAGCTTAGACCTAATTAGGAAGGTCCCTATCAAGTCATAGAGAATACTACCAAGGGCGCATACAAGATAAAAGGTATGCAACGAAAAGAATTGCCTCGGTATTGGAACTCAGATAGCCTTAAAAAATATTACCAGTAAAGAAATTGTACCCAGAAGAAAGACAAACTCTAATGAAATAAAAAGTACCATTTTATTCATTCCTAAATACTCCTACATTAGTTGAAAAAAGATATACATTTTAAGTATTTACATTAGCCTCAAATTCGAGAGGCACCATGCTAACATCAGAAGAGACATTTACATTCTCTAGAGGTTGATTCTCAAGCACTACGGTAATATCACCAGCTGAGGGGTCAACTTTAGTTGGTGATTTCTCTCCATAATGCTTAGGATCCTTAAGTTGCTCAGAAGAAGACTTTCCAGCAGCAGTCTCCTTTTTAGCAACTCTTGGACCCTTTTATTGCATAGAGGTAGATTTACTAGTAGCCTTCTCTTCATCAGCCAATTAGGCCAAGTCGTTTGGTGTTATCTTATCAAATTCAAAGAAGTCCAAATCAAGGCATTGAGCAAGCATAATCCTTTTGCACTTAGATCTGTATGTCTTAAGGAATCCCGATGTCATATTCTGATAAGACTTCAACTCATCAGTATGAGCTTCTTTCTCTTTGAAAAGCTTTTTCTTTAGGTTTGCAAGCTCAAAATCTTGCTTTTCTACCTTCTCAGTAAGTCGAGCTTGGGAATGTTCACCCTCATGGATTTTCTTTTGACGGGACTTAACCTCAGACTTGGCCTTTTTAAGTCATGCTCTAGTAAGTTCCATCGTGTGTCTTGTTGCCCCCAACTTCTTATCATAGTCCCTGGTAATGGTACCGACCTCGGCCTCCTTAAAGTTGTACTCACTTTGGAGGATAAAGTGCTCATCTTTAGCCAACAGTAAGCCTTGGGCTATCTATGAACAAAATAGGAAAAAGGTCAGCGCTCAGAATATCAATGAACGTCAAAAGCCAAGTTCTGACCTTTTACCTCTAATGCGTGTGTAATTAGAGAATTGAAAAGCTCGCATCTTCCTATATCTCTCCACCTTTGCACGTCCTCCGGCAAATGCAAGGACTCGGCATATTGGTCTCTGACTTAGGGATTAAGGACACTTAGAGGATCATCTTGTCCATAATCCACTTCTTTATGTCTGAGCATCCGGGAAGTCTCGGACGCTTGACAAAAACATTTTCAGCCAACTCTTCTTTATCCTCAGCTATCCCTTTGTCTCGAGAGCACTTCTTTGAAGACCCAATAGCCTTCTTCCAAGCATGCTTAATTGGGTGATCTCTTATAACTTCGGTATGATGCTCAACCTGAGCCTCAGAAAGCTCCTCCTGCTCCAAAGTGAGATTAATAACCTCTGGTTCCTGCCATTGATCTTGATTTTGATTCTGATCAGCATCTGAAAGTAGTATCCCACCCGCAAATGTATAATAGTCAGTCATCTACAAATAAAAAGAAAAGAAAAGTTAGAATATACCTTTAAAAGATCAACGCTTACCATCATTATCTCTATCCTCATGATATACTCTCTGAAGGTACCACCGAGAACAATTCTCGGTAGATGTTCCCTCGAATACACTCCGAGTATGAAGCCTTTTAATCAAGTCCAAATCTTCGTCAGGCAATTTTCTCAGGCATTTCACATCATGGCATGCATCAACCTATAAATTTCAGATACTGAAGAATTTCATCGGATGTTCTATAATGAAATATTTATATCTCTAAGGCTTTGGTATGTTCGAAAGTCTCATGAACAAGCTTAGATAGGGAACGACTGATAAGGAGAATGTTAGCTCTCCCTTTTTGTTATTTAAACTATATATAAACCAGAACATGCTAAAATCCAGCTCTCTACCTTCTCTATGCATAAGCTCTATATATCCAGTCAAAATCCTATAATTATTGGGATGGAGTTGCCCTGGAGCTATATTGTATCTATTCAAGAAAAGCTTCACAAATGGATCTATAAGGAATCTCAGTCCACCCTCTAGTTGGTCTTGGTAAACCACCATTTTCATAGCATCTGTATAAGGCTCATGCGCCTTCTTATCGATAGTGTGCAACAAATATTCTTAGGGAATCCCAAATCGTCTCCTATACCATTTTAACATGCCCTCATCTACCCTAGACTCAAACATATTATATTTCACTTGCTCCCATGGAGCCATTAGCACTTCAGAATTAGATGAATAGTGAATAGAGGAAGCACTTTTTTCACCTAAAAAATAAGAGTAAACTTTTCAGGCAAGCTAAAGCGAAAGTTGCAACAGAGAAGAACTTGAAAGCGGAAGCAGCAAAAGGAGGAGAAATGCGTAGGCAATCTAGAACATACAACAACATAAGATAGAAATAGAAACAAATTCATTCCAACCTTTAATTTATAACCCCAACGAAGGTTCTAGATGGACTTCATATGCCCTTAGCGCTAAAGCATCTATGCTTTAGATCTCCAGGGGTGTAATGGTCATAACATCTTGACATTAAAAGTCATCATTAACGCAGATATCCAAGCATTGTCCTTTCAACGGACACAACTATCTAGCTGCAAATACGTCGCTGGAAATGCCACCCCCTCTGACACACGAGCAGACATGACAGTTTCTATAATTCACAAAAGGCATATCAACAGGCATAACGTTCACACCTTCTCATTAAAGCTCACACTTTCATAGGCACTCGGGTATTGCTTCTAATGCACCGAGATTGACCATATGGTCATAGGCACTCGGGCCTCACTTCTAATGCACCAAGATTGACCATATGGTCATAGGCACTCAGGCCTCGCTTCTAATGCACCGAGATTGACCACATGGTCATAGGCACTCGGGCCTTGCTTCTAATAAACTGAGATTATAGGCACTCAGGCCTCATTTTAATACACCGAGCATTAAAATCCCAACGACGGCTGGTCCTATTCTCTGTGTTACCATAACATTGGTGGGTTAATCCCTCGGGACATTTTCTAAACAATGAGCATTTCTAAGCCCAGTTGGCATCTTCATATCACACTACTCAGACACTATAGACTTCCGAGACTCAGTACCAAGCATCTCTAGCATCAGTGACTAAGGCTGGCCACCTCAGCTCACCCTTCGACATTAGACACTATTTTCAGCATTTTCTAATTCTGAGCAACCATCTATGCCCGCTGATTTCCAGAACACTCAGACATAAATATCTGTAAATATATTCTTATTTCATTAATAAAATACCTTCCTAATTAAACATAACTTGCAGAACAATGAAGTCCAAGTCTAAAAAGAGGAATCCTACTCCTCTCAGGTTTGCACATCTCATTCTCTGTAAATACTCCTCACCCCTCTCCTTATTATTCATTCTATTTTGTTCCTTTAGTTCATTACTCTCTCTCCCTCTCTATCTCTCTAAATTCTCTCTCCACCCTCTCTGACTTAAGCATTGGAGGGTTTTTGGGGAAAACCTTATATCTCACCTTGGCATCTTTGTTGGTTGCTTGATTGCAGGACTTAGAGGTTTCAGAAATGAAGTTATCACCTATCATCAGCTTGGCTTCAAGACCTATTGTTCTGCAACAATCCCGAGGTAGGTTTTGATGATGTCTATCTATTCATGATTCTCTTTATAATGGGTTCTATAAATTGTTTTTTTAACGGTTCTGCAACAATTCGAAGTTTTTTTTTTTTGCTCTTTTAGTCAAATTTGTAAATATAATTTGGTCATTTTATAAATGCTTTTTTATTATCCTTTTCCATTACGCAAAGGCAGTTTATAGTTTTCCAATATGCAACGCTCAAAGAAACTGATACCACCAAGGCTACCTCTAAAAGTTCTGTGGTTGAAGCCCTCTTAGTTTGCATCCCCAGATGGTTAGGCAGTTCGATTCAGTTATATAGAGGATAAAGTTTGTGAAACCATTATTGAAACAGAAGTAGATTACAAAAGTTTTAAACCAAATGATACTATGATGGAGCTAGAGAATAATTGGGATAAACTCTCTACTGCTATACAGACTTCAAACTGCAAATTGGTTAAAGAAAAGTTTGGTGAATGCCATGGAGATTTCATTCAATGCCTGAAGCTTGTGAAGTTTGAAGGCAATGTTAGCAACGAAGTAGGAATGTCGCAACAGCGGGGTAAGAGTACCAGTGTAGGAAGATCAGGAATGACTCAACAACTAAGTAAAAACACCAGAGGAAAGAAAAAGGTTTAAAGATTCATCCACAGGACAAATTTAAAGGGACTTTCAGGAATAGGACATTTTGGACTCACAGGATCATATCTAAGGTATTAAGAATCTATATGGTAGTGATCATACGTCCTCTGTTTGATCTACTGATTTGTATATGAACAAATTATATATATTTAAATTCAAATATCATTTTCTCGCATCTAGAATCTTTTTTAAAATTTATACTCTATTTACTATTTCATAATTACAAAGTTGTGTGCATTATACGCACTTTAGAATTATGGGAAGGGAATGGAACGTGGGTGAGGATTATTTTTTCTTCTTCTGTTCACAAGTATAATTGTTTCCATTGTAATCAGATTCTGATATTGGGATCTAGACGCTTTCTTTATTCTTATTCCAGTTCCAAGATTGAACTTTTTTGCAACTGTACATGCCTTTTATTAATGTTGGTCTTTTAACATATTGATCTACTACATAGACGTTATGGGTGTTGCACAATGATATTGAAGACTGTGGCTACTGTCCCTGGTACGGTAGGTGGGATGCTGCAGCACCTAAGAGCTCTTTGCAAATTCTAGCTAAGTGGTGGTTGGATTAAAGCTTTGCTTGAGGAAGCAGAGAATGAGAGGATGCATTGGATGACAACAGTGAAGCTTGTACAACCTAAGGGGTATATGAGGCTGCTGGTCCTTACAGTGCAGGGGTTATTCTTTAATGCTTATTTTGGTCTTCATTTACCCTCTTCTAAGCTACCTTATTGAATTACCAGGTACTTGGAGAAAAATGATAGACACTCTTATACTGAGTTTTTGAAAGATATAAAGAATGGCAAAATTGAAAATGTTCCACCTCTTGACATTGCAATTGACAACTAGAGGCTGCCAAAGGATGCAACCCTTAAGGATGTGATCATAGTGATTTATGCTGATGAAGCTTACCATCATGATGTTAATCACTTCGCTTCTGTGAGTATCTTTTATCTCTTCCATTTCTACTCATTTGGTCAGTTTATGGTCTGATGATTCTCATATGTCTATGTATATGTTGTTAATTCTGAATCTGAAGGACTTGATACTAAAATATGTCCCTAAAATTGGCTAAACATTACCAATCAGGAATTATTCAAATGAAACTTCATCTGTCTCCAACTACAAGCCATTATTTTCATTGACCGAAAAGAGAAACTTTCATAGTTGTGGTTTTTTCTTGCCTTAGTCTTGTGACAGCTGAAAGAAAACCAATGTTTGGAATTAGGAAACAGATCTGATTTCTATGATTTAGAGTTCCCTATGCCTTTAACTTGATGATAAATTTTTTAACTTGTCTTTAAGCAGAGGTAGTGCATTTTTTCTATAACTAATAGCTAACAATGTAATAAAAATGATTGTAAACCTAAAGTGTTGCAGTGGTCTAATCTCACAAACACTGCTATGCATATTAGTTTCTTGTGATCTCCAAGTCGTAGTTTAGCCTTGCCTTTATATATGTTTACTCTTTAGTCTTGATGACCATAATATTTCTCTACTTCGATATATTCACAATCTTACAGCTCTGATCAAATTCACTATAGCAGAAAATGAAGTAGAAAATTTGTCTGTTAGTCTTTTACCTTCTGTATTATTATAAATTTTAGTTTTCTGTTTTGAGTTATGACTGAAATCCTTTTCTTAATGGTGCAGGATATTCATTACCAGGGTAAAGAATTGAGGAAGGCACCAGCCCCTCTTGGTTATCACTGAAAGATCAAGAGAGCTTTAGATTGTGATTTTGAAGATATATAATATGAGATTGCTCAAGCAGGATCAGTGTTCACTATAATGCAGTTGAAAATCAAAGTTTTACAATGAATCTTAGTAAGTAATGTTCTGACCACTTGATTATCTGAGATTGCTGACCCTTCCTAACTTGAACAGAACTACTCTGGAAAGCTATACAAGCCTCGTGTAGGTCTAAATATTTTTTTTCTACTTCTAAATATGCATTTTTTTATTGTTGTTGTAATGCCAACTAGAGTTATTAGTTGTACTTTTAAAATTACAAGCAGTTGTCAAAATTCCAACTATAAACTCCTTTCATTTTTAAAGCAAGGATCTGCTATAATTTGGAGTTCATACAGAGATCCGTAGACTCTGCATACTAGGATTTTCTCATGATACTTGGAGGATTTTAATCTTAATTATTACTTGTTTTTTATTTGTCAAAATCTCCACATGCCCAAATCTTGCTTCTGGCCAAATTAAATTATGTTTTTTTTATATTTGGAAACATCAGCATCATGCTGAAATTGGAGTGTAGTTGAGATGATGGGATAAAAGTTGAAAATGGCCAGTGGACCGATATATATAATGTTATATATTGAAGCAAAATTGTTAAACCCCAATCCATGCAAACAGTTTCTCCTATCTTTTTTTTTAAAGAAAAAATTGGCAATAACTGACCATAATTGTAATTGTATCAGGAAGATAAAGCTGAAAAAAAATGCTTTCTTTACAGCTCAAGAATCTGGTGGCATCTGTATCAAGTTCTCTTAGACAATGGCTCATTTCATTTCTTTACTGAGGAGCGTTTAGGATGGATTCGGTCCATGCCAGATTGTACAACAAAACAACCCAAAATAAAAGCTAAAACAAAATTTGCACAAAGATCTACTTTATTGTGATAGTTGTCAGATGTTTTCCTTTATTTTGTCTAAACTTGATGGATTATGATTTTATATTTTTTTTACTTGGTGGCTATTCCCATACCCACAGTTAGGGAGAGCGCAGAGGTAGCGGGGGTTTGATGCCGATGTGCATAGTTAATCTTGAATTTGTTTCACATATGCGAAATAAGTAAGATCATATTTGTTCTGTGCGCACAGGTTAACTCTCTCCTTTTTGAGTGTCTTGTTACATGTGCTGCTATACTTGGTTAATGTCATTTGGTTCTTGTGACCCATTTTCAAGCCTTAGAATTTTGTTTAATGGAGTTTATTGCACCGTTGGTATCTTAATTTTGCTCCATATTTCAAAATAATACCAAATTTTTAAATTTTTTCTTTTCAGTACTACAATTTCTATTTTTGCTACAAATTTACCTTAAACATATCCGATCAAATTTAGCATATATGACTGTCAGAATAAATATGTTTTTAATATATTCGATATGTAAACATCCTATTAAACAACCTAATCATCTTGTTGGCCCCATAGAACAAATTTTCTTTGTGGGTCTCATAAAATAAAATTTTAGCAAATTTTATTTTATAAAATCCACAAGACAATTAGGTTGTTTAATTGGATGCTTACATTAGAATATACAAAAAATATACTTATCCAGGCTGCTACGCATGCTAAATTTCATCGGAAATCATTAAGGGACTATGATATGAAAAAAAATAGAAATTAAGGGGTCGAAAAAAATTAAAAATTTGATACCATTTTAAAATATGGATCAAAATTATGGTGCCATTTATACAATAAATCCTATTTAATGCAATAAGAATTGTTTGGCTTTATCCATTTTGCTTCATCAATGATATCGCAATATATAAATAATGTAAATAAGGTTGAAAATTCCACTTAATTATCTCCTACTTTTTCACTTGAACTGATTCCAGGAAACTGGATGGATGTGTAGCCACATAGTTGCAAATCTAAAAATATTTTGGGTGTTGTTCCACTCTACCGTTGGTTATTTGTTATGCTATGTAAACAAAAAATTGTCCTAGCTCTTCCAAAGATTGCATTTGAGCTATTTTAATATTAGGTGATGCCTCAACTGTTTTGTTTTGGATGTGCAACCAAAAATAAGTGGCTTAGATTAGTGATGTAATTTTCACTACTAAAAAAACTAAAATATTTGTGTTAAATATCACACATCTATTATTAATAACTACAAATTTGTTAATATATATACTGCACAAAACATTAACACAAAATTCTTAGGGACAAGTACAATTTTCATTCTTATAGTTTTGCCTTTAAGTAAAATTAGTGTGGTTTTTTACCATTTAAATACCATGTAATTCATATTTTGTACACTTAGTACCCTTCTAACTAATATTATCATGAAAAAATATTAATATAATATTAAATTTTAATGATAAATTTATTCTATATATGATGTATGATTAATCTAACTAAATGGTTATTTTTAAAAATATTAAAAA